>UFQX01000222.1:0-175998 GCA_900497675.1 Arapaima gigas
TCTCTCTCTCTCTCTCTCTCTCTCTCTCACGCACGCACGCACGCACGCAGGCACACACGCATGCACAATGACCTAGATGTATCAGCATCCCCTCTGTCTCCTTCTGGAATGGATGGTCCTGACATGTTGCTCCCAAACTGGCTGTAATCCAGTGACAGGGGGCTGGATGGGGGCAGGGGTGGGGTCACAGATGGCCGCAGGAACTGGAAAAGTCCCTGATGAGGAAGGATGGACACCGTGAACACGCACTGTCACAAAGCTGAGAGGGCAGTGCTAGCCTGCAGGGGCTTCTCCTACCTCCCGGCCTCCATCTGTACAGTTCCCGCTCTCCTTGGCTCCAGAGATGGTCAGAGCTGGGTCTAACACAGAGTTGGAGTTTACCCACACAGAGCCTACGCAGAGACTGGGGACAGAGAAGGACAGAAGTGACCTACAGAGCAGGTGGACAGATGGGAGCAGCATTGTGGGACAGGTGTGCTTAGGGGATGGTACCTTCTGGCTGTCTCCAGAGCGAGTGTTAGGTCCTCCGTCCACACAGAGGCTGCTTGTCCGTGGGGGGTGTGGTTCCCTGGAACAGGAGCATCGTATAAAGGGTACAGCAGTGATAGATATACTGCAGGATGTACCATGGGACAAGGGCCCTTCAGCAATGTTCTTGTGAAGAGCTTGTGTACCTAAGGTGACCCCCTCTGCAGCAGTTCGGAAGGACAGCACAGGTAAGATGGGACCAGGAGGCGGTGATACAACAGAGAGACATGATGGTGCAACCCCCAGCAGCACAGTGGGGGGATAGAGGCAGGAGGACAAGGGGGCAGTGCATGGCTGAATCACCTGGGGAGGGGAAAAACCGGCTAAACTGCTGGAAGAGGAGATGGAGACACATGTGGAAATGTACCTGTGGTACTAAAGACTAATTAATTATCAGATAAATAATCAATCAATCAATCAATCAATCAATCAATCAATAGGCGCATGAACTGGTTTTTGTGCATAAAAGAGAAAGGACACAGAAACTTCCTAGGTTTGTGACAAGTTTAACTCACCTCTGCCCCCTGCTGTTGAGCCTCTTGCACTGCAGTATCCACAGCACACCGATCGTCTTCTGATTGAAGGGGAAGACACTTTCGTCCTGCTATTCGAACCTTGAGTCGGGCAACAAAACCATCCCAGATGGACTCCTGCACACACAGCAGCCAGTGCCACTGCAGAGGGACAGGGGACACCAGTGTGTTAGAAAGTGGACAAACAGACATGCACTTGCTGCTGGCTGAGGATGGAGGTCACTCAGTGCCCCCTCGGGGCCACACTCACCTCTGTATTCTTCCCAAACGCCATGTCCATCACCGTGTCCACTGCGCTGTCCACGTCAGCTGAGTCAAACACAATGAAGGGGCACACAGCACCGGACGAGAGAGAGAGCGAGATGGGGGCGCAGAACCCTGCGGTTTCCTTCAGCAACACCTTGGCCTCCTGAGGGATAGACATCCACAAACACCCACAATTGAGCATATGGGGTGTGGCTTTGGGGGGAGGGGCTCGGGGAGAAGGGCTACACACCTTTGCGCTGCCGCTGTACCAGACATAGTTGATTTCAGGAATTTGGGCCACCTTGACCCCTGGCAACACTCCTTGTCCCATCACAACATTAAGCACTCCAGCTGGAAGCCCTGCTTCCCCAAAAATACAGGCTAGGAGGAGAGTGGGAGGAGCTGCCCTGGCGCCAGGTTTCACAATAACAGTGTTGCCTTGGAGATGGACAGAAAGACATGATGTGGCAACAGAACCACACTACTCTTGATCACAGTTGAATCAACATCCCTTGGACCAGTAGACCAACATACCACTGATGTACCACATTTACCACAGAGTGACATAGACTTCTAAACGTCCTGCTGAATAATGGTGCCAGTGATGCTTGGCAGGGGACAGACTACTCACCCATGGCCAGGGCTGGGAGGACCTTGAGGAAGATGCTGAGAAGGGAGCAGTCATCAGAAGCCACCACAGCCACAGCACCTGAAGCAGACGAACGACTGTTTGGGGGTGCAACTCAGGCATCAGAAAATGACACGCCCACTTCCTCCAACAAACATGCCTGGACACACACCTAGAGGACTCCAGCCAGGAAGCAGGGTGTCCCGCAGCTGAGCCCATCCTCTGTAATACTGTGTCAGGCGAACCAGGGCCGAACCGGGGGAGGGGCACTGTGTCATCTCACACAGCTCTGCAAGGCACTGGGCATGTCTCTGGAGGCCACCTCCCAACCTGAGCAGTGGAATCAAGAGGAACCTATCAGGTGGCTGCACAGATGAAGATGGTGAGACAACATGGGTTCTGGGGTGGAGCCTAAAGCCAGAAAGCAGATGACTCAACAACCACAAACCCATGTGTGACCCCCTTGGGGTGCTAAGGCTTAGTACCTGTGTAGAAGCCGGGCACGCTGGGGGCAGGTGAGCCCACTCCACACCTTGAAGGCACTAGAAGCTGCAGCAACGGCTGCAACCAAATCCTCATCGGCAGCACACACAGTGCTGCACACACTGCCACCTGCGGGTAAAGGGAAGATTGGAGTGGGGGAAAAGGGAGCAAGCTTCATTTCTGCCCTTTTTCATCCAGCCTTAGAAGGATCAACAGCTAAACATCAACTACCTGCAGCATCTGTCACAGTGCTCGTCTGGCGGCCTGGTGGACAGACAAACTTCCCATCGACAAAGAGGCCAAGGGACCAAGAGTGACGCTCCAACCAGGCCTGAAACAGACACAGCGAGGACTTTTACACCCAATTCTCTCTGCAAACTCTTCAACTAAATAGCTTTAGACACACAAACAAAATGATGTGTGCTGCTGGTTCACATCCCTCAAGTAGCTGCCTATAGAACAGACATTCAGACTCCAAATACGTAATCACAGCAGATGGTGTTGGACTCATTTATGTGGAGACCAGGAGAGAAATGGATCTCATAGAGATGGGTTTGGTGGGATTCAGCAGCTCTGAGGGACAGGGTGCTAAGTGACTTTTGTGACATCTTTTATCCTTCTTTTAACATTTATGAAAACGAAGCTTTCTTGTAAAAAGAACTCCAAGCATCAGGAGTAATCCAATAATTAAGTCTGATTGGCTGAAAGACTTTTTACCGCTTCTCCAACAAACCAATAAGAAAGGACCCTCCTCCACCCCCGTACTGCTCAGTAATAACATAGGTCACATGCTACGGTGCCCCCTTGTCACATGCCAGTCTCGCGGAAACTAAGGGGTCCAATGAGATAGACCAGGTCTCATTTGCACGCCGACGCAACTGCAACCAAAATGATAATAATAATAGTAACACGGTAAGAAGGTCAGTCGGCGACACTTTACCTTCGCCGCGGCGCTGCTTGGGGTTGCGGGTCCAAACTCCATGGAGTGGAAAATGTCACTGACGCTTTTCTCGGGCCCCCTACTTGCCATCACGCGCCAATATCATCGATATGTCACCACTGTCGCTCCAACACACAAGCGAGGGACAAGCACACCCCTGTATAGTTATTAATGTTATTACAACACTGGAGTGGTGGCCAAGTTCACGGCACCGTGACCGTCTCACTCCGCAACTGGTCACGCGGTGAAAGTGACAAAGTGCGCTGCCGTTCTTTCGCAGCCGGATGTCTCCGAGTAGAAAATGAACGCTGCCGTTTCCGCTCCGTCCCCATATAGTCTGGCTATCTCACCGCCCCCTTCCGCTAAATAAATCTATCCTGCCCATCACACACTCACTCCACCCACTTCCCCACCTTCCCCGACCGGTTAGCCCCGCCCCCTTCGATACTGTAGGCACGCAGAAGGAGCCTGAATTTGAAGACTGGCTGTTTCGCTCTTTGACTTTAGATCGAGGTTCTTAGCGGCCAGGTAAAGTGTTAGTGTTCGTGAAAAGCATGGATTTGTTAAATGTGGTGCTGAAGCGTGTTTTTAACAACTTGTTTTGGACTCATTTTATGCTGATATATGTGCGTGTAACTGAAATCACAGTGACGGTGATGGGAGTGGGTGACCTGTAGTGACCTGTCTTCCCCACCCTCCAGCCAGGCGAGAAGCCCCTGATACCTCAGCACCCCTACCATGCAGCTGGGGACTGTGTTCCTGACAGGGGTAATGCTGGGGGTGGCTGTTGTTTGAGGAGTGTCTGAACAGTCCTGAGCTGTGGCACAACAGCATCACCCATTTCCAGCAAAAATGTAACTAGTGTCATTTTAACTCAGGTTAAAGAAAAAACATGGCAAATATATGCAGCTGCTTTATACACATGATAAGAGCTAAGCGCTGTTTCCTGGGTTTAAAATTCAGCTGTAGATGTATTTATAATAACAAAGAGGTCTTTGTTAAATTAGCTGACGTGATGAATAAGTGTTTCCTTTCGGCACAAGATGTTTTTAGCATAGTTTAATACATATTATATAACAAAATATTTTTATTGGCAGCTTTCCTACAATGAATAAAGAATAGTATTTTCTTTTTAGCCTGTCTGTGTTTTTTAATAAATGAGCATCAAGCATCCAGGGTCATCATGAGCAGCAGGACGGTGATTCTTCTGCTGGTCAGTCAGCTCTACTGGACCACACTTGGGAAGAGGTGTTCTGGTCATGGTGGTACATCCATACCATGTCAGAGCCCCCCCTGGGGTCACCATGGGGTGTGAGTGCTGCCCTAGGGCAGAATCACACTAACTGGACTAACTGGTTGCCTTGTCTGCTGAGACTGAAGTAACTTGTTCAAATGCATAATAAGCCTACTATTAAAGATCCAGCTGGGTTTCAAGCTCTTCCCCTCACTGCTGCCGGACAGTGGCTCTCCAAGGACACCCCTCACCCTGAGAAAGACCCTCAGCTCAGACACAGCACTTTCCAGTAATAATCACAACAGACACAGACTAAAAATCTGGCATAAGCTTTTAATATTTTTATTCATTTTTTATTATTAGATTTTTTAAACCTTTTTGTTATTTTGATTTTTTCCTATCTGCAGTAGAGCAGAGTTGTTCAGGTACGTTAGCATTCACAGTCAAACTTCCATACTTTTAATAATATAGATCATTTAAATCACAAACTTTGTTTTTTCTTAAACTTTGTTAAATTATCATGGTTTATCAATTTTTTTCTTTACATGTTTTAAAAATATAAAAAGATAATAAACATTCCATTGAAATATACTTTGTACAGATGTTATTTTTCCATTTCTCTTTTTTTTAATATTTTTTGACCTTTGAAAATTGAATCCAGCATCAGTCACTGTGGCCCCCCCCTCCTCTCTTGTGTCCAGGGCAACCCCATGATGCTCACCCAGCTCTGATTGCTCACCTGCGGCCCAGGGTTCTGGAAGCTCGCCAGAGTCAATCAATCAGGAACAGTACAATGTATGTACACAGGCACACCACACACACACACCACACACACACACACACACACACAAAGCGATGGACAACTGCATGACTAGAACTACCCCACAGACACCGCAGAGGAGGAAGGAGAGTGCCCTGCCACTCGAGCCATTCCACAAAGAGGATTTTTCTTTTTTTTTACCATGCATGCATTATACGTCATCTTCAAACAGTGTGTTAAAAAATGCCAAGAACCAGGGATGCAAAAGAGCCTCCTTCTGAGAGCGAGGAGGGGCGGAGCCGGGAAGTGCAGCCAGGGATGGGGGGAGGCAGGGTCTGATATGTTCTCCATTGCATTTCAAGTAAAGGGATGCGAGTGTTGCTGCCAGGAGACCTGTGAGCCCCGTTTCCATGCTCTGAGTGTATATACACACACACACACACACACACACACACACACACACACACACACACACACACACACACACACACCCACACACCTGCACCACACATCCTATGCACAGGGCCTCAGACCAGGTTCTAGACTGGCTATTGCTGACTGCATTTGGTCACCTGAACCCGGACTGCACCCCCTGGACCTCACTGCACTCCCGAACCTCTCTCAGCAGCTTCCAGCTTTTAAACGTGCAGTATTTGTGATACTGCCCTCTGGTGGGCTCTGCGGGCACCACGCTGTTGCTTTTGTAATGCTGGCAACAGCCGAGAAAGAGAGCACACAAGCGAGCGTGGCCAGGGTTGGGTGAGATGGAGCACCGTGGGAAGATGACCAAACTCCTCTCCATGAAGTTCCTGCCCCACATCTTAGTCCACTGGGG
Source organism: Arapaima gigas (assembly GCA_900497675.1). Taxonomy (NCBI): domain Eukaryota; kingdom Metazoa; phylum Chordata; class Actinopteri; order Osteoglossiformes; family Osteoglossidae; genus Arapaima; species Arapaima gigas. The sequence continues at coordinate 6,188 of UFQX01000222.1, forward strand.
TCAGGTTCTGAAGTCTCATTCAGACGTGTTTCCTGCAGCACTCAGTCCCACTATCTGGGGTAGAGCTCAAGCTGCCTACTAAAGGTGAAAGCAAGAACAGGTCAGGGTGAGCATATAGGTGATGTTCCTCACTTGTCATGGTTCTGGAGATCAGACTCTCATCACTGGACTCATTCCACAGGCTCCAGCAAGTTTCCCGGGGACTCGACCCAAAACCCTGCTGTAAGGGCCACCTTCTGCACATCAACAACTACTTCGCTGTTGGAATTCTTTCAGTTAAGGTCATCTTGGCACCAAGCAGTTACAGTAAAGACTACAGTGAGAAATTGATGTTGCACATGTTTGGCACATGAGCACAGCCACTGGCACCTCTGAGGAACACAAGCCAGTAGTATATTAAACATGACAAAAGTCAATAATACAATGAATTGGATGAATGACACATTTCACCCCTTAGTCTCACAAACTGACAATTTCCATTTGCAGCAACCATTGGATCTTTTTTCCACCATGGCAATGGGCAGCCGCCCTTCTGTGCTGGTGGTGGGTTTGAGGTGCCAGGCTAACCATGACCCTGCATCCCAATTATGAGCTCTTCTGTTTTGGAGTCCCTGTGGCGGAACAGCTTGTGGTGTTTGCAGTGGGATACATGTACAGCACAGGAAAGATGTGATGCCATTGCTGAGATGCCATCTAGAGGTCGCTGTGCAAGCACACATACAGGTGAGGCTAGCCATCGCTCACTGCCGCACCCCTTTGGCACTGCAGGATTGGGCCTGGTCTACAAGCTGGACCTGAGCAGGTGGCACACAGCCTTTTACATACAGCCGATTTCCCCGCGTCACAAGTGCTGGGATCAGAGAGCACACACTGCCCTGAATCACACTAACGGCACAGTACCAGCCCGTTTGTCTCTACAGGAGAAAGAAGGAAAAATGGCACTGAGACAAAATGATTGTCCACACTCACACAGTTGGTTTCTGTCCAGCAAAAAAAGAAAGAAAATAAATGGTAATTAAAATGCTGCAACAGCTTGTTGTTGAGCCCTCACTGTAGCTGCAGTCACTGTAACTGTGGTTACTGTTCCGCACAGGTGAGCAGTAGCACACATGCAGGAGGTGTGATTGGTGACAGTGGAGATGTTGCAGGTGGACCTGAGGACATATAGAAGCACTGGATAACTCAAGAGCACCACTCTAGGCCGACATGACAACCAACCCCTGAGGCCCAGGAGGTGTGGTCCAAGTGACGGTGGTGGCAGAAGCGCCCACTTATGGTGCAGTTCTTTCAGCTCAAAACAGTTCAGCAGATATCTAGCAATCCTGTAATTTTTATTCATTCATTCTTGCTATTTAAAAACAAAATAGAGCCTCTTTTTATATAATCTTGCTTTTTTGTACATTTCTTTTTCAATTTTAGTTGCATATAACAACACAGGTCTCTTTCATTGATTCTGGGGTGTTTGTTTGACAGTCCCATGTTTTCCTGGTCAGGGCTTGCAGAAGTAAACTCATGCACAGTAGTCATGCTGGTAAACAAAGCAGCAAAAATGCATCTTGAATTATTTTTTTTCTCCCTTGCTCATTCCTGGTGATTCCACTGTTCAAGAAGTTCCACACTCTCCCTCTGGGTTACCATCTCTGGATGCTAATTCCTCCACATCTTTCATCATTTCATGCTACTATGCTCTGTCCTGAGTCCCTCGGCCTCTTTCTGGCCTCGTTTATCCATCATTTGTTCTTGGTGTGTGTTGATCTGCTGTACATGTTTAACAGAGAGAGAGAGAGAGAGAGAGAGAGAGAGAGAGAGAGAGAGAGAGAGAGAGAGAGCAAGAGAGAGGAATGTGATAACAGCACACAAACTGAAGTCAGGGAAGATGACAGAAGCCCTGTTGGGTGCACCACTGGGGTCATCTATGTAAGACACACCAGGGGGTGGGTTCTACCAGCCCGTGTCTGTGGTTCGTCACATTGTGAGGGTAATTACTCTGATACTGACAGTACAGGACCTATATTGCTCTTGTTGTCTGGAAACAGGCCGGGCACATGGCGACAGGTTGGCTGGGATTGAGAGTGTCTGCTATGATGATGATGCTCCTTACAACTGCTACATCAATATCTCACTTACAGCCCACTGTCTGACCTTCAACCAAGACACAAGATGACACCCGGTGAGGCACCAGTTTCAGTCACTGTCCTGCTTCGTGGAGGAGCTCGGGGAGGTGGAGTCAAGAAATGGGGGCTCTGGAGGGATTCTTCACTGGGATGGCAGAGGAGGTGATGGAGGAGCTGATTTCTTTCACAGACTGACTATTTGGTGGGAGTCCACAGAGAAGTACAGCAGCACTACAGTTGTGTGTCACACAGGAAGTCCTCAGGAAGTATGACATGTCCATCTGTTCCCAGCCAACAAATGCTACAGTGTCATAGCAGAGATGCTACATGACAAGTGAGGCTTTGCAGACACTCAGCCTCTAAATGTGAGTCTGTGGTGTAAGAGGGTGGATGTGGCCCCAGTAAGGGGGGGTGTCCACCAGTCACAATCTCAATATGTGCTCCATCTGTCGTGGGTGGGGGTATTGGGATATTTTGGTAAAATTCTTGGCTCCTTCCCTCCACAAGCCCCCCCTCTGTTTTCCTTCTGTGGATGTCCCGCCTCCATGCTTTGGCTCCACCCACACACTCAGAATGAATGAATGAAGAGTGCCACAGGTTGCTGTTCTTTGGAGAAGTGTGGGATTCAGAAACTGAGCACTGAAAAACAAAGAAACACACAGGAGGGGTGAAGAAGGATGATCAGAGCATCACATAAAGAAAAAATATACAAGAAAGAAACGAGGGTATACAATATTTTTATACAATTCTATACAAACATGTTACATGTTATGAATAGTATAAACTCACACACATATACATAAAAGTGGGGTTTTTAACTGGCAGCTGTTTATCTGAAAAACAGTAACCAAGAGAGCAGAAGAAGGTGAGAGCAGAAGAAGGCTCCTGCATGTTCTGGTGGATGCAGCTTACTGAGAACCCAGCTGATACTTGCAGCCCCAGCACAAGTGTGTATAACCCTGATAATCTCTTTAATACAGATACTAAAGAGACACCCTGAGCTGTGCAGAGACAACAAGAGAGACATACTCATTTGTAGTCATCTCTCTTGGCATCTGTGTACTTCCAGCTGACGCTCTCACACACAAATGAGTGGCATTCACCCATTTTAGACTGTATCATCCATCCGACACTTATCCTGGTCAGGGTCATAGTAGTCCAAAGCTTATCCCACAGCCACTGGGTGCAGAGTCAGAAACTACACCCTGGATAGGATACCAGTCCATCGCAGGAAGGATACACAAACACATATTCACATGCTATGAGTAATTTAGACCAATTAACCAGAAACGCATCTTTGTACTGAGGAAGGAAACCAGAGACCCTCACAGAAACAGAGAGAACATACAAATTCCACAAAGACCGGGCTAGATTCAAACCCATGCCAGAACAGCCCAGGTCATGTGAGGCAGCACCCCTGTATCGCCCCAGCTCTACTAATAATTAGATAGTTTTTAACAAACACAAGAATCAAATCCATTAAAATCAACAATATCAAAAACAAAGTTCCCAGTGACACACAACATGGAATCACCATGTGTTGGCAGAATGCAAATTACTGAGTACACCACATAAAACACAAAAGTAAGAAATCCTACACTTACATCAACAGAAACTTACATGAACATAGGCAGTTCACCATACCACAGCCATGTTTACAGGTTCACAGTGAAATATGAGGCAGAAGAAGACACACACACACACACACACACACACACACACACACACACACACACTCACAATCTTCTGGTTAGAAACACAATGAAATGGCACAAAAAGGACACATTTAAAACTGAACAGACAAACATTCTTTCTTACATGTAACACACAGAAATTCTTACGCTGTGAATTGATCAGCTTCTTTTCTCCCATTTTTTTCTTTCTTCCCCAAACTTCTCTCCATGTTTTTCTTTATTCTTCATTTTTCAGCAATCCTTCTTTTTCTTTTTTCCTTTGCTGCATTTTCAGTTCTTCATTGTTTTTGTAATCCATTTAAGGGAAAAAACTCTTTGCTTTGTTTCCATTTCCCTAATATGATTTCTGTATTTGTCTATATATTTAGATTGTAGTAGCAGTAAAGTAAAATCATAAGGGGGGGAGGTTTGTGGAAAAACAAGGAAAAAATTGGTAAAATGTAAATTATTAAAAATAATAATTTATGAACATTAGTGTATAGATGAATCAGTTACTCACATAGGAAAGAAAACATTTACCAAACACCTCTTTTACACAGAGAAAAGCCAACAACAGTTCCTGAGTTCCGATGGGGATGGAGGGCTGAGGTTAGGACTAGATGGGGTCTCCATACTCAGCTCCAGTTGACAGAGCAGATGGGCCCCGACAGAGCAGCCAGCTGCAAGACACCATGTGGTACACATGGAGGGATATGGCACAGAGGGACAAAGACCACACAGACTGGGAATAGACATACAGTGGCAGTACTGGGATGGGTTCAAGACAGCTGAACTAAACTGAAATCAAACTGAACTTAGATGAACTCAACCAGATAGGACTGAACTGGCCTGAATCAAAATGTACCAAACTGAACCAAACTGACCAAAGCTGCAGCAGAGCCCTGTTATCATTTTCCAGTTTAAGGTCCTTGAGCAGCATGAGTGCAGCACTGGGACCACGAGCACCTCTGCAGTACTGGGATCATTGCTAAAAACAATAATAAAGGAGAAACGTCTGCAGAAAAGGGAGTGACAATGATGGCACATGGGCACGTGTTTGGGGACATACAGAAGAGAAGTGACCTGTCATGGCAACATGGGGATATTTTTTTCACTGAAGCATCATTTCACAGCTACTGTTTCATTTTGCATATATCTTGACAAGCACTGGGCTTTCAGAGTAGTGCTCCGTGAAAAATAAAAATAAAAAAGCATGAAAAGAATCACATTAATTATAATATTCAAATTGAAAGCAGGTCAGAGAAAAAGAAAAAAAACAAGTTTCCAAAGAACGGCATCACATTCCTGGAGGACTCCTCCTTTTTATGGACTTAACGCATGCAAAAGGAAGAGTCGTCTCTCTTCTGGAGTCAAACAAATGACAGCAAAACATCTGTCCATACCACAGGCATGCACTCAGTCCACATGTATCAGTATAAACATACAGATACATATGTGCATATACATACATACACATATATACCCATACATAGTTATACACCTACACAAAATTAGCTGTCTTGGCAGAACATTCACATAGAATATAATACAGATGAGTTAACTTGTTATTGCTTGCAATGGAAAACCCATGCATGTAGAAAACTGTACACATATTCAGAGCAGTTATGGGTCCAATAGTAACATCCTTGTTTAGTATCAATGAGGAACCAGAAGATGGGGACAGGTAGACACAAGAAAGTGCAGAGACAGACAGATGGCAAGGGAGTTAGGGAGGCAGAGCGAGACAGAGTCAGAATTCGACACATGGGTGATGTGGGGGTGTGGGTTCTGCTGAAGTTGTGCATCTCTGAGTCCAGACCTGTACAAAATGCATTATTTTAAACAACTCTCTGGTAAGATATGTATTCTGTACAGACAGATATGTACAGTTTCCATTCTTATGAACAGCCATCATAACTGAAAACACATTTCTTTGGAAGCCAAGCTCTTTCAGTGACATTTTACTGCTGAGCCAATAGGTAGCCTCCTCTTCTCTATGATATGGTTGTCATTTCTAGCATCCTGAGCTTTGTATTTTTTCTTTGTTTTGCACAAAAAATTGAGCAAAGATGCATTCTCCTCCATAGGGCTCCAGGGAGCCCCTTCAGCCCTTTGAGAGGCTCCTCATTCCCTTCATTGGAGGATCTTGGGATGAACAAGGGGGAGAAGACAGGGTGTTTTTTTTCCCCTGGGGGCATCAGTGAGCCCTGCTCCAGTGGACAGTACTGGAAAAAGCTTGGTCACAGTCAGCTATTGGATCCTAATTGATTCTGCTAATCTCTGATCAGCAGCTACATGCACACAGATGTGCCCAGTGTTGCATAAGGAGAATGCAACTTTGCTCTGTTTTGTCACACTGGCTCCTCTTTTCTCATGAAGGAATGGGAAGGGTGAATAAAGTAACACAAAATAATACTTAATGCATGAGGGTTAAAGCTCAGCAACATTCAACAATAGAGGACCTGTTTACTCAGACATTTCTATATTCTACATGGATACATCAGCCAAAAAAGGAAAGCATATATCAGTAATTACAAAAATAAATAAGCAATTTGTAAACCAATGTATCCATAAAAAAGTTATTTCCTTCAGAGGAATGACCATACACATAATAATAATAATAGTAATAATAATAATAATAATAATAATACAGATATAAAAATATATTCATATTATTATTATTATTGATCTATTAGGTAGATGATAGAAAAGTACATGAAATGTCTTCTGTTCTCTCATTTCTACTCTCTCTCCCTTTCCAGTGTGGAGATTCTGCCTCATCTTCTGTCAGAGGAGCACAAAAGAAAAGTCACTCATTGCATATTGAGTTGGCACAATGCTTCTTGGGTCAAAAAATACATTGTTGGAAGTATATCTGCTCAAATATGAAACGTATGCACACAGCAGACACGTGCCTACATTGCATCTCTACTGCAACACTTGTAAACAAACTGAAACAGACAGACATGTTTGTACATCTCGTCTTTTCTCATCTGCCGTGAGCTCCTGCTTCGCTCCGTCTACCGACCACTGTCAGTCCAGCATCCGTTCATCGTTCCCCCTTGGGTGGTCAAGTGGAGGTCATCATCCAAGATGTTTGAGGGGCGGTGGTCAGAAGAAAAAAAACAGAAAAATAAACCAGAAAACAGGAGAAAACAAAAAGAACAACTAAAAATCCACTGCATCAAAAGAATAGGAATCATAGTGCTAATAATGTCAATGAGAAATGAAAGTCCAACCAAATCTCAGTAGACAAGTCCATAAATCAGTGGTTCAGACTGATTCACGCCCAGCAGCGTCACATGATGAAAAGAAGGAGTGCGAAGCGACGGAGAAACTGATATGTATGGAGGTGGAAAGCACGAGTGCATGAGGAGTCAGGTTATTGACCAGGGTTTGACTGGAACTCCCTTGCATCTCTGCTCCCATCAGTCCCACTTTGGCTAAAAACCCTTTAGTGACAGGATAAGGGCTCTTCTGTGACAGAAATAGAGATTCTCCTTCATCCTTCTTGTCTCCCCAAAAAGTACTAGATAGAATTATGAAAGCACGGTGCCACCCCCCACGACAAACCCCTTCACTGAAACCATGTTAAAAAAATAGTTGATTGGTATTTCATTCCTTTTCATATTTTCTTTGCTATTTAGTGTCAGACTTGCATTAATTTTCAGAATCTTAGTGTTGCACAAAAGCAAGTGTGTTGTAGTTTACTTCTAACACGGAAACAGTAATAATAAAGGTGGCAATGCGGACGATGGCCCTTGTTGCAGCAGTTACAGGATGGATGGGATGGGGGAACGGCAGCGGCGCAGGGGCCCTGGCGACTCATATGGCTCATAGGGCGAGTTGGCAATGGGGGTGAGGCGCATGGTGGGCCCCGCCACGCCTGAAATGTTGTTCAGGCTGCGAGATTTCTCATAGCTGCGAGGTTTCTCATAGCTGCGAGGTTTCTCATAGCCCGCCACTACATGTTTCAACAGGGTGACGGGTGACAGCCCATGTATTGGTTCAAGAAAGATGATAATAAAAACAGAATAATGCATATTGTAATTGTTTCATAAAAATATCAACAAAATCAAATGGAAATAAGGCCAGAGACAGACAAAGACAGACAGACATAGACAGACAGAGACAAGACAGGAAAATGAGAGTTATGAATTATGTCATTCACATCTGTTCATCTCAGTTGAAAGCCTTGTCTTTGCAGGTAGACAAGGGTCAGTTTTCTGGCCAGGTGAGTAAAACACACAGAACACCCCTGACACCAGAGGATGGAGGTGCAAGTCCCCCCAAAGGACCCAGCCTCTACAGCAACCTTTAGGTCCTGTTCTTTCCCATTCTGGAGCTTGAGCTCCACCTGAACAGGTCATGGTCGTGGTTCAAGAACGGGCATTAGCCTGTGGAAAAGTAGATGAATGAGGAAGGCTCCCCAATGGGGAGGATAACGTGGCCACTCCATAGAGACAGACTCAAGGGAAAGAAGAAGAGGAGAGAAAGAGGCCATTGAAAACAGAAACTCTTCACAGTGATCCTGGAGCTCACTCTAAAATGTCACATTCAGCAGTGCATGAAGGGACATACAGCACTAAGACACAGCGCTCATGTACAGGTGGGAGGCATGATGGGTCCCAGGATACAGGTTGAGCTAACCTGTTCTTACCTGGTTAGTCTGCACTCACCATAGCTGCATTTAAAGCAGCATCTGGGAACAGCTTGATTGAATAAAGCATGGGACATATGGGCACCAATTTCCCTCAGCCACTGTGAATAATGCGCAGTGTCACAAAGCTGGCACTCAAACTGGCACTCCTTGAGGACCAAGCAGACCTCCCCTGGGTTCCCCTCCTCTCAGCGGTGGACACATCATGCATCATGCATGCTGGGTAAACAACAGGATAGGGGACAGGAAAGGTGGCACACAAACATGGCTCACACAGTCAAAGCAAAGAAATCTCTACACATAAGAACAGGTATAAAAAGAATGCATCAAAACAGTGTGAACTTATTAACTATCGTTTTGGCATTTATGGCACAGATTAGTCTGCCCTGTGAACCCTGGCCTCAATGGGTATGTCTCCCAGAACATGCTGCCTGGGGTCTGTGCCTGTCTAAGGTCAACATTGCATCTGGGATGGAACGTTGATAGTATCATCTTTCAGCGGGCCTAGCATACAGATATGCAGAATGTCCTAAATCTAACTTTTACTTCCAAGAATGAACATGTATGCATATAGCATTTTATTGGAAGACTAGTAGAATTATAACTTGTATAAGGTGAAACAGTCTACGTTTTTACAATATTGTATTTCCAATGGAAAACAAAATGCCACAAATATATAGACTTTTGCTATTAGGGGCATACATAGTTCCCGAAAATCTGGTGATAAGAATTCTTGTAAAAGAAACTTTTAATTACAGCAAATTTAAGGGAAAACAATGTGTTTCTTAGTCACCAAAGATTCACCAAATGTGCAAAATTCCTCCGGCATCACTAAACACTAAGAAAATCTAGTAAACAAACAAAATCCAGGATATCAGAGCTACCTAACTAGGCAATTCTAATAATGTAATTACTGTAATAATTTGTAACAAACTTCTGCTGAGCTGTTCTTAATATATGATTTACCGGACATAAATACATCAGTTCACACAAAGTCCTTTCAGGAAAATTTTATAGGAAAGAATTTAAGATTGACAGGTAAGGCTTTCCTTTGCCTTTTCAACTTGTTTTTATCAGTTTCTTTAAAACTTTTTTCTTAAGGCTCATTATTAAGATTATAATAAAATGTGAAATTGTTCAAAGATATTTGCAAGTAGTCAAATGGCTACAAGACAACTGAGATGCACAGAAGCCACAACATACATGGTGGTGGCTGCTCACCTTGTGTAACATTCATTGTCAATAAGCCCTGTATTTTGAATTTAAACTTCTAGTTTTATTTGTTGTCTCTTATTAGTGTGAGTTGATCATTTTTAGGAGACAAATGACATGTTCTCTTAAGTATGAGTTCTGGTAATATGGAATTTTTAAAAAATTTGCTCTTGGGCTGTGTTAGACTTCATTTGAAAAAACAATATACATCAAAACATGCACTGACTTACTGTAAACAACAATAAAATATACAACTGCGGAACAGGTTTACATACTACAAAAATTAAATTTTAAATTCAGTTTCTATACTCTTAACTGTTATTGTCCTTTTAAATGAAGGGCTGTTGAAAAAGATCGTGATATGATCACGATAGGAAACACGTCTGTTGATCAAAACATCTCCACTGTAAAATCAGGAATGCATTTCAGCTGAGCACCACAAGGAGTCAAGCAGCAGGGGATAGAGTGAAAAACATGACAATGGTTGGAGGAGGTCACGTTGTACCTACCTGTAGTCAGACTTTAGTGACACTACGTGGACTGTACATCAGGCCTGGGAATGGGATGGAAAATGGATATTAATCTGGGAGGGGTGGAGAGGAGGACAGTACCAGTGCAAATATTAACCTTGGCCTTTAATCGGTGACAGCTACTGCAGGACCAATCCAATCCAGCACAAGCCGGACAGCAGTCATCTCCATTTCAGCAGTTATACTGAAACATGAGGTCTGCCAGAGGTGACTCTTACATCACTATTTTTTAGACCACACAGGTTAATATTTGCAACAAATTGTCAGTTTGTCATTTTGTGACTCCATGAACCTAACATCCAGTATACATATAGAATTCAGGTATATGTATAACATATAGCAACATAAAAAACAACATGCTGTTTTTTTTCATTTTCCACATTATCAATATTCCCAAGTCCACAAAGCACCATCACAGCACAAAGAGCCACTGAACTCAAACTGTGAGACACAGACATGGCTGGAAACAAGTGGGTAGGTACACAGGTAATTACCTAGACATGTAAACAGGGGCATCACTGTTAAGCACACAGGAGGGTAAAGAGAACGGTGCAGAGGATGGTGCAGAAAGATGCCAAAGACATAGATGTACACATACAAAGGGTAGACTTGGTATATTGAATGTGGAAAGCTCTGTGCTGTACTATGGGAACTCATGCACACACACACCTTCACGCACGCTTTCACAAAAGGACAAAGTGCAACAATCCAGTTGGCTACTTCTACAGAAGCACAGGGCTAGTTAACTGAAATTCTGAACTACAGTGTTCATTTGTTAAAGGGGAGAGCAGAAGGACAGAAGGCGTGATTGACATAGCTGTCTACTGCACTGAAACACAACACACACAGCACACATGTGATGGACACGTACCAGGGATGACCATGTCACATTCAGGGTAACTCCATGCTGGAGGTGCAACAGCACAGTTTCAGCTCTGACACAAGCTTGTCCTGTTTGACAGTTCACATGTTTAGCACATTTACCATATGCTACAGTACACTGAACTTCATTTACTAGAACATTCTTGTTGACCCCATGAGTGGTGTAACATAACAACACTGGCAAAAGAACAAAGCTAATAACCTGTCTGAATGTTAGCCAGCATGAGCCATGAAAATTCCCTGGTCTTCATGGGAATGCAAGCCTCTCACTGAGCAAAGAATACAGATGAGATGCACCCTTGTGCTACTGGAGATGGGCAATAATATACATTTCTGTGCAGAACACAGTGCAAACATATCTGAAAAACACACCATTGGTGACAGTGTTTTACTACTGATATTGCACCTAATCCTGTTTAAAAATGTACAGATGAGCAAACTGTGTCGCTGTCTTTAGGGTCTGGGACCCAGGAGAAAAGTCAACCAAGCAGAAGGAATTGTGACTACGGGGGATACAGGATGAGATACTAAACCATCTCTTTTTTTGTGATTTTTCTACAGTATAAGGGTATCACAGTTCCAAGCTCTTAGCTGCGGTATGCAGACTGGACTCAACACAAGATGAGAAAAGTGAAGATGAAAGCAGTCCAGGGTAGCTTGAACCAAATAGAAACCATTATCCACCAGCATAGTCACACATGAAAGAAATCAATGTAAAAACTATATTCAGAACTTAGGATGAAATCTCATCTCATGGCCAAGTTGTCTGATTTAACTGTATTAATGGAACAAGGAGTTGGTTGCTTTCAAATGGCTTGCGTGAAATAACCCTCTATGGTACAACAGAGCTCAACCTCTAAGCAGTTTCACTGAATCGATTGGGCAGCATATGGCTCCTGGCAACTTTGAAAGTGGTCCTGAAGTCATGCTGATGTAGCCCTAGCGCCGCATGAATGTGGTTCCTGACACTCTGCAAATGTGACCCCATTCATGTGAGACAGCCCCTGAAATCAGTCTGCTGGGGGTCTAAGCTGGACTGATAGCAACCCTGCATCTAGAACGTCTGGGAATATCTATTACTTCGGGGCTCCAGACAAATGTTTTTTCCAGAGGACTTTTCAGGCTCATGAAAATTTACTTGAAAGAAAATTAAAGGGAAAAAATAAATGGAAAATAAAAGCTAACAAAATAACAACCGGAATAATAATAACAGATAAAAATAATGAATTAGTAATTATAAAAATACACTCACCGGCCACTTTTTAGGAACACCTGTACACCTGCTCGTTCATGTAATTAACTAATCCAAACATGTGGCAGCAGCACAATGCATAAAATCACACAGACATGGTCATGACCTTCAGTGAATGTTCCCATTAAAATTCAGAATGGGGAAAAATGTGATCAAAGTGACTTCGACTATGGCATGGTTGTTGGTGCCAGACAGAGGGTTTGAATAGTTCAGAAAGTACTGCTCTCCTCAGATTTTCACACACACCAGTCTCCAGAGTCAACGCAGAATGGTACAGAAAACAAGAGTGGTGGGCTGAAAAGCATCTGAACACACGACATGTATAACCATGAGTTGGATGTTCTGCAACAGCAGAAGACCACAACAGGTTCCATTCCTGTCAGCCAAGAATAAGAAGCTAAGGTTACAATGAGCACTGGCTCACCGAAACTGGACAGGTGAAGACTGGAAAAACATTGTATGGTCTGAAAAATCTCAATTTCTCCTGTGAAACACAGATGGTAGCATCAGAATTTGGTGTAAACAGCAGTAAGCCATGGATTGAACCTGCCTTATGTCAACAGTTCAGGCTGTTGGTGGGGTTATGGTGTGGGGAATGTTTTCTTGGCACATATTGTGCCCCCTAATACTAATTGCCCATCATTTGAATTCCACAACTGAGTGTTGTTGCTGACCATGTGCATCCTTTAATGGCCACAATTTACCCATCTTCTAATGGCTCCTTTCAGCATGCTAATGTGCCATGTCACAAAGCACAAGTCATGTCAAACTGGTTCCACGAACATTAAAATGAGTTCATTGAACTTCAATAGCCTCCCCAGTCACCAAATCTGAATTCAATAGAGCACCTTTGGGATGTGGTACAATGGCAGATTGGCAGCATGAATGCACAGCTGACAAATGTGCAGCAATTATGTGATGCAATCATGTTATCATGGACCAGAATCTCTAAGGGATGTTTCCAGCACCTTGATCAATCTGTCCCATGAAGAATTCAGGCTGTTCTGAGAGCAGGGGGGGGTGTCCTAGAATGGTTTTCCTAATAAAATGGCCAGTGAGGGTATGTTCTAGTTGTGCTCAAAGTCATTAACACATGGGAACTTAAGTAGGTGCTAAAATGACTGTTATTACTTTGTAACCATTAACAATCTTTACTTAAGCAATATGTAAATTTTACAAAAGCTATGTTCAACAAACCTATGTAGATGTTCTGATTAAAATACTATTTTTGTGACCACATGTCCCAGAATGCTCTTTTCCACTGTTTCCCTGATAACAGAAGGAAGCACAAGAGGATGTGAGAGGTTGAGGAAATTTAAGGAAAAGAGGAAAATTTAGGGAATAACAGACAGACAAAAAGAGAGCAACAGACTTATGGACAGGGACACAGAGAAAGTGTGCGACACCTATACTTACATACATGTACCCAGCAATAAGCTCAGACACATGAACAGAAACAACACAGCTCTTAGAGTTACACACTCACCCATCAGACCAAAAATATAAACACACAGACAGTGAAAAATGCAGCATGATACTACTGCAGTCCAACACAGAGAACACACAGCTAAAGGCTCACAGCCCTGTGGTCTTTTGACCTTTTTCACCAACTTGCATTTGCCTGGAGGTCAAAAGAGACAGGTTCACAGCAGTTCACAGGGAGAGCAGACACCAAAAGCACTGAGAGCACTGAGAGTGCAGAACAGGGTTGCAGGTGGTACAGCTCTGTGTGAATGTCCCACTTTGAAAGGAAAAGAGCAGCTCTCTGGGGTCATGCTTGAGGAAGGCAGCAGGATGCATGTCTGCCATCTGTGTGTTTCCTGATACCTGGCCAGTGGACAACCTGATCAGGAATTCAGACACTTTGGATAAATCTCACAAGGAGGCAAACCCTCTGACTAATATCCATTTTTAGGTTAGCCCATACAGGAGTTCAGTGCTTAGACACAGAGCAAGGAGATCTACACATGATGACGTTAGAAAGTGTCTCTCTATAGCTGAACAGAGCATACAAATTTCAGTGAGTCTTCAATTTGCAAACATGTGTTTCAGCTTTTGGAAGACACAAACATTTCAGGAGCTGGAAGTGTTAGACTGGTTTAAGCATTTGGAAGGATGCCTGGTATGCTGTCATAAATCACCTCACTTCCACACTGCTTATAGTGTGAGTCTGGTGTTCCTGAGTGTCAGTGATCAATAACAACATGCAGAATCTTGCAGATGTTTATGGGATGAATCAGTCAACAATCAGCACTGAAGAGGAGTTAGAGAACAGACTTACAATTTAATCTGGTTTCAACTTAAGATAAAATAATAAAAGTCCAATGACAGACTGGTGTCCAGTTCACAGTGTTCCCAACCTCACTTGTGATGTGTCCAAACGTAGAGTGAATTTTTAATCCACAGTTTTACCTGAGGTTTGCACAGACTATAACCTAGAACAAACTGAGGGCCCTCTGTATTAAGTAGCATTGCCTGTGACTTAGTATAAAAGTGAGCTTACTCTTACGAATAAATCAAGTTACAAACTTCTGGTCTGATATCCCACTAAGGGCCCAGTATACTTTGTGACTCCACTATATAAATGTTTATAATTTATTTCTGAAGGCTTTAAAAGGAAAATGTTTGGAAAAACAGCTGCCTTTTCCTTTGAAAGTAAAGGAGGACATTTGCAAACAGAGTCACTTTAAGAAGAGTTTCTTCATATGAGGTGACTTACCAGAGTCAGTGAACCTGTCAAACGGTCAGACGGTCATTTGGCATGTTGGTCTGTACCCAAGTCTCTCAGTGTGTCAGTCGCTGTCAGTAATTACTGCAACTTCCCTGTATGGAGCCCATGTTTACTATAGACCGTTTACGTGTTAAAAGAGCTGTCACACGCAGGAGGGGTTGAAGCGAGTGTTTGGAGGTCAAGCAAGCAGTGCAAAGAGAGAGTATATGTAAAGGATGTCCTCTACAGACTACCTCCTCTTACTCACACCATTTAATCACTGTTCACTTGACCCCAAGGAGTCTGACAGCATCAGGCTCAACCACAGTATACCACCAGTTTCACCAGGACCAGTGACTTTACTCTGGCAAGGAAGAGACAATATAATACACACGGTGAACCTGAAGAAAGCGAGGACAATTTGGAACTGTGTATCTGCACATGAAACAAAAATTCCTTCAGATTTTAAGATTTTAAACCATCCATTCATCTATCCGTCCATTATCTCTAACCACTTGTCATAGTCAAGGTCACACTGGGAGTTTGGCTAGGAGGCTACACCCCACATAGGATGATTGCAGGGTAATATTTAAAACCACTCAGCTGAATAAATCTATTATGAACAAAATTTTTCATATAACACCATCAGGAATGTTTACCAAAATAAGACCAAACCAATGGGTCACTCAGCCAGAGCAAACATCACTGGTCAGCGTAGTGAACTGCAGCACGATGCCCACATACAATATTGCCACAGCATAAAGGTATAATAGCCCACATATACAAACATGAGATATGACACCACCTGAAAGGAAACAATACAAAGCTGATGAGAGAGCACACAATCTTACAGCAAGAGACACCACATGGCTGTCACACAGTGTGTGACAGTCACACACCTCACAACGTACACGGTTTCATACACCTATGAGCAGAGCTGCACCTACAAACCTGCGCAACGGCAGAATGTGACAGGGCCCACACTGTGCTTCATATTGGTTCTTCCACAGTAAGATAAGTACACGTCACTGGCTGGAGTGGACCGGCTCACTCAGAGTAGGTTGCCTTGCTCAGGGTGGGTCAGCTCGCTCAGGGTGGGCCCATGTGTCCCTTTGGGTGACTCAGAAACCAGACACCACTATAATGTGTACTATGAACCTCTTTTTGAGGAAAGCAGAAAACATGTTTTCAGGAAGGGGCTTAAGGGTGTGACTGGGGTAGGAGCTGGACAAAAAAACATTAAGATGTTTCATAGAACCATGAAAATTATAAAATGTTAGAATTTACCAGGACTTACATGAATATACACAAGAAGAGTAAATGTAATTAAACCAAAAACAATCTAATGTATGAAACACATGTATACACACACACGCACATACGTACACACACACACACACACACACACACACACACACAAACATGTACTGTACATACATTTAACACTCAAACACACAATAATGCAAAACGGAAATATTACATTTCAGTCACCTGTCTTGCTGCCTAACAGAGAAACAGGTATTCTGTTTCACATCACAGTTCATACTGTATATGGTAACACATTATCATCAGCAAAAGAAACAACTGAGCAGGTATTTCTATTGTTCATTAAAACACCACTTCATATACAATGTGCATTTCAAACTATGTGTTTGTTTGTGTTACAATAATAAAACTCTTCTACTCTGTTCAGTCAAAGTGTTTTGCAGAGTTTTACCTCTGAGCATTATGGTTTGATCCAGGAAGAGGTGGAGTTTGCATTGAGGTTTGGAGGTAACACGGATCCCTCAGGGCTGAGGCTGGGCTCACAGCTGATGGTTTTTGGGGTTGTGTAAAGAGCAGTATTGGGTCCAGGTTTTCACTGTTACATTGCAGGCGTAGGGGAACATGGGGAACATGGGGAGTGTATTAGGGTAATGTGGAGGGAAGTTGTGGAAGAAAGGGACAAGGAGAATGAGAGTGTTTGAAAAGGGTTAGACAGCGAGTGTGGACATGAGGAAAGCCAGGTGATGAAAAGTAGTAAAGCAGAAAAATCAGAAATAGAGTTTGTACATGTCAGGGAAGGGAGGAGCAGTGAGAAACAGACTCATCAAGAACAGGAAGAGTGAGAACACAAGGGAAGCAGCAGGTGAGATCATGAATCAGAAGTACAGAGAAACAGGTAGTAGATGGATGGCCGAACACAGCAGAAAAGAGAGACCAGATAGCAATGAAAGGTAAAAAAGAAAGAATGGACTGCAGCACAGTGAGACAGACTGGGTGTTAGAGGAAAACCAGTATGATGTAGTTAGTCAATGTTTCTTCTCTACTGTAATAACACACTGATGGACAGGGTTTTGTAAACTACGAATATGACATGAATAAAGCTGGACATGAGGGTGAGGGTGCAGTGCTTTCTGCTTTGTTTCTGTTTATGGCTGTATATTTAAATGTCCTCCTGTGTATCACACACCCCACAATCCACAAACTGAGTGTGTGCAGTGTCAGACTAAGCAATGTACAGCTAGTCTTCCACTTAAGGAGGGCTTCTGTTCCGATTACCTCATTGTAAGTCGATTTCAGCTTCAAATCCCATTATACTATATTATATAAGTTATAAGGACATATAAACAATTAACATGCACGAATGCTATGTTGTATGATAGTGCCTACTTACATTTTTTACTAATTTCACGCATTATTCATGCTAAAATAACTCTGAAATGGAATATTAATGGTAATAATAACACAAATACAGTATAGCATTATATTAACATGCTGCAGTGTTATTTTTGACTGTCATGTCTAAATCTATCTTTTTTGATTTTTCTTTTCAGCATCACCAAAACATTAGCTTTTCATTTGCCAGCCACTGTAAAAAAGTAACTAGAATTTAAAAAAGTCTTATTAAACGAATACAATTGCTGGTAACACAGTCATGTTATCTTTACTGCAGATCAAGCATTTGTCATCAGATGTCATTAAATTTGAAAACAGTATTAGAAAGTTAATGGGACAGGCACTGTTATTCCACAATCCTGTAAGTTGTGCATGTTGTAAGTTGACGATGACCTGTACACCTGTACATATTGGTGCAATGGGCTATTGTCTAAACATTCACATGAAAACAGTTATGTGTATTTGAGTGTATGGGTGTGCGTGTGGGGCAGCACGTAACACTCGTGCCTCCCAGTGGTGACATGTGACTGGGCGTGTTATCTGCTCTGTTTCCTCCTACAGTCCAAAGATGTGTTTCAGGCTTGACTGCTGATGGTAGATTCCCCACTGAGTGTGTTACTTCATGGTGCGAGTACTAAACACTTACACACACTGTGTGTGTGAGTAAATGTGTATGTTTATAAAAGACTGAGTGTGTGCGATGGGCTGTTTGTGTGTGTGTCTGCAAACATGCATGCCTGAGGTGCTGGAGGGAACCGCACCTTTCCTCACACTCCCGTCTGTGGGCCGGAACTCGCCCGTGCTGAGCAGAAAGCAGGCATGGTCATGTGGGTAGCGCTCCCGGACCCCCAGGGCGGGTCCTGCAGGGCTCTTCTCCTCAGGCCCCAGCACCTGGTCAATAGTGGGGCAGTCTTCATTGGCCAGTGCAGCATTGGCAGCATCTCCGTTCTGCTTCGAGTCTAGAGGATGTGCAAGAAGATGGAGTCAGCTGGTCAGAAACACGTAGGCCAGGTAGGTGTGGTTCAGAGAGAGGAACACATAAGCCTCAGAATGAGCCCTGGAAACACCATTTAACTGTACCATATTAGTCTCTGCTGGATTTACTCAGTGCTCTGTTCTGCATTGTGACACCTCATGTGGCCTGGATGGAGCAGGGCATGCTGGGTAGGACCAGAGGAACTGCTGTGAAAGAGCGCTGCTCTGTCCAGAGTGGCCAAGAGGTTGGCCAGAGCCCACAAAGCGGCTGGGCTGAGGCTAGGTGACCCAAAAGAGGTGCCAGCAGAACTCTGGCGAGCGGATGCCATAGGACACAAAACGCCATTGAGGCAGGTGAACAAGGCACACAAACAAGGCACGACACTGAAGCACACGAATGATGTGCTTGACTGCTAAAGAGAATGGCACACAGATATGCTGCAGGGCAACTTTCATTTACAGCTTCTGATGCAGCTGTCAAATCTAATCTGATGTGGAAAAACTGTGCAATAACTTATTGAAATAAATAAAGAAGTCTTATAAGTGCAGTGTGCATCTTGGAAGAAGGAGAGAGTGGGTAGGTTGCAGAAGAATGATGCCCATCTTTGGGTGTAAGGCCAAACAGCCACCTTTTACTGATTTGGTCAAGAAAAGGAGAGGGCCTGTATTTAAATCTCACAAAGGATGGTGTGCAATCTCTCTGCCATCAAATGCACATCAAAAACTGGAAGTGTTTTCATAATGTCAAGTGTATCTGACAAGCAGGAAGTCATCAGCTGCATGTGTGCATGCGCACATTCACACAAACACACACGCAGTACTCACCAGCTCTGTTGATCTCAATAATCTCCTCCTGTGCCAGGGGACAGTCTCCCCCCATGCTTCCTGAGCCAACCACTCCACCCAGTACATTTCCCAGGATCCTGTGGGGTGAGGCAGTGGCCATAGCCAGGGCATCAGGTTTGCAGTAGTTGGGAGACCCTGGCTGTGGTGCCCGAGGGATATGCTTGTTCTTCTTCTTGGGAAGCTTCTGCTTGGCCATGGCCAATGAGTAGTACATCCCAAAGTTGTTGACAATGACAGGTACAGGCATAGCAATGGTGAGTACCCCCGCCAGAGCACACAGCGCACCAACCAACATGCCAGACCATGTCACTGGGTACATGTCCCCATATCCCAGCGTGGTCATGGTCACCACAGCCCACCAGAACCCAATGGGGATGTTCTTGAAGTTAGTGTGCGCACTGGCAGTAGGGTCGCTTGGGTCAGCGCCAATGCGTTCTGCGTAGTAGATCATTGTAGCGAAGATGAGCACCCCCAGTGCTAAGAAGATGATGAGCAACAGGAACTCATTGGTGCTGGCCCTCAGAGTGTGGCCCAGGACACGGAGCCCAACAAAGTGGCGAGTGAGCTTGAAGATTCGCAGGATGCGCACGAAACGGACCACCCGCAGGAAGCCCAGCACGTCTTTGGCCGCTTTAGAAGACAGGCCGCTGAGCCCCACCTCCAAGTAGAATGGCAGGATGGCCACAAAATCAATGATGTTGAGGGTGCTCTTGAAGAACTCGGCCTTGTCAGGGCAGAAGATGACACGCAGCAAGACCTCAATGGTGAACCAGATCACACAGACGCCCTCGACGTAAGTAAGCCAGCTGTCAGTGACCACTTCAAAGGTGACCTCTTCCCGAGTGATGTTGCCAGTGGTAACATTCTCGGTCTTGTTGTAGATGGTGTTGAAGGCCTCGTGCGTCTCCAGACAGAAGGTGGAAATGGATATGAGGATGAACAGCAGTGAGCCAAATGCAACATACTGGAGAAGAACAGAGAGAGATGGGAGAGAAGAAGGACAAAGATGTCAGCACATTGGCTGGGCAGATGGCAGGAGCACACATGGCCACCAAACAGCAGCACGTTTTGGTTGTTTGTGCTTCTAAAGGCTACAACAATGACCAAACATCCTATCTGACCTTGTGAGAGAAGCCACAGCTGCACAGAGCTCAGCATGGAGGTCAAACGAGAGACAGAAAGAGAGAAAGAGAGAAAGGGGGAAATTGAAAGGGGGAATGAGGAGCTTGGAAAACAGGATTTAGGACATGATAAAGTATGAGCATTGAGAGAAGGACCATGATCTAACAAGATGGAGGGAAAGGGAGAGAGATGAACTAAGAATGACTGAGAGGTACTGCAATGGACTGTGATGAACTTAGAGGGGCTGAGAAGGACACTGATGGATAGAAACAGCTCAAGATGGACCGAGAAAGAGTGAGAAGGAGTGGGAAGGGCCAATATGCCTGAGATTACACAGTCCAGTGTGAATTACAGTGTGTCCCCCCTCCTCTCACACTGATGTATGCCTATTGATCTACCTGTGAATGCCGCTACCTGTACAAACTGTATGCCTTTCTCTGCCTGTCTCCATCCTGTTCTCTCAGGTCGATGTGAGCCTGTTAATTTCATCCTGTCCTGTCTCATTGCCCTCATTGTGCATGACTGATGTTGGAACTGCTCCTCACTGACCATTCCCCTGTCTCCACCATAGCTCTATCACCTAAACCATTTTTCCCGACAGACATTTCTTGTTCCCTTTCGGCTTTTGTTGTCCATCTCTATTGCCTGGTTCCAGTACCCCCACTAACTCCCACATCAGACACACACTCTTTGTCATATCACAAGTCCTTAATCTCTCAGGAGACACTGGGCTGATGACCCATTAATCCAACTCACATCTGTACTTAGCAGGCTCCAGATGACCACAAAGCTCAAAGACACCCTATGCACAGCACAGTTTAGAAACATATACAAAGCAACCATGACACAGATATTAATGGTAGTTTGTACAAGGGTCTCTGCCTGCTAGTTTTCACATGATACTTTAAAGGCGCCAAATCAAGGCCTCATATGTTCCTCTGAGATTACCAGCACTGTCAAATTAATTCCCAGCCCCTATTAGCATGAACTAATTTAAAAAATTCATCATTCACTGGCCTCAAAAATCAGAGTAAAAATACAGTCAGTAGAAAAAGAAGGACGGACGATGCCATCTAATCATCCTGCAAATTATATTCACTATGCTAGATGTGCGCCAACATGGCGCCACTCAGAAAAGTCAAAGAAGTCTTTGGAGACACGAATGGAGCGTTATGAAAACAAAGTGAACCAAAGCATCATCCTCGGTGCCCAGGAACATGGCCCAAACCTCTTCTAGGATCACAACCATAAATCTGGACTGGTTGCCTTTTCTTGCTATTTTTTGTTAACTGCACCAGAAAACACTAATGTGTTTCCAAAATGAGACAGTTTTCACTGAACAGAACACTGTCTCACTTGATGGAGTCTTTATTTCAGCCCAGGCCTTGAGAGAATGCAGATGGTATTACTTTAACAAGATGACCTCAGAGCTGCAGCTTACTTTCACCACTGAAACACCCAGTGGGTGACTGCACCTCTCTCTGCACTGTGCTGTCGGGGTCTGGGGTGGGAACACAGTAGGAGACATGGGTGGGTGCTACAGGCATCAGGTTCACAAAGAGCTTCCTGCCTCTACAATGTATGTAGCAGATCCATCACTCACACTGGATTCATTCACTTTGTGCAGACTAACTGTGTAAGGCCGGAGATGCCACTATGTGCCAACCCAACACCCCAGTGTAGATGGCGCTCACACACAGCCCTGCTTGGTGGTCCTCCAAGCCCTGGTCTGGGGACTTTGGCTCCCACTTCCCCAGTCTGGATAAGAGGACTGCAGCTCGTTGCTGTGTGCATGCTGGCAGTGTGTGTGGTGTGTGGTGTGTGCACAAATGCGGCTGCTTGTGCATGAGGTCTAAGAAACCCTACTCACCTCATAATCAGTTGGTTTCAGTGTGAAGCAGGGGGAGAAGTAGTGAACAGCTGTTGTGGCAAAGTGAGGGATAAAACAAGTATCAACTGACAAGTCCAAGAAAAGCTCTGACTTGCTTTTTAGTCCGTGGCCATAGGCTGTGTTTAATGGCCTCAACCTTGTCAACCTGCAGGAGGATCTCATCATTTCCAAGATTGGACCCTAAGAATTGAGCTTCTTTCTTCCTTTAAACTGGCCCTGTAGTTACCCATGGGAAGTGTCCTTTGGAAGGTACCACTATCACATGTGAGGCTAACATAGGTTGGCATTTGGGAACTTATACTGCTTGACACTATATCTATTTTGATATCAGCTGATATTATGCTTTATGGGTTAAATTAACGTCTATATGTATCCTGTGTTTAAGAGGTCTGCATTTAAGTATGACTATGGCATGTAATCCTAGAACTTTTGAAATGAAATGACTTAGAAGGGGTTATGCTTGCGATATATAATGAGGCCATGAATACAACAGAATGAGAAGGAAAGAGGTGGCCCTTGTACATTATGTTTTGTGTTAGGATTCTGAATGTGTGGACCTGTTCATTGTACATGGTGCACTTTTCAGTGCAAAACTAAAATCTTGTTTCTGCACTGCATTTCTGTGGACTGCGACTGGATGACTGATTGTGACTCACACACAAACAAATGCACAGTGTCAGTGCGGTCCACCAGGAGGATGAAGAGTTCTCTGGTACAGCAAACAGTAAATGGAGAACAAGTCATTGACAGAAACAGCATCACTGACAGCAACTGCCTACAAGGAGCAGAAGGCATCGTGCCAGTGGTCGGCGCTCTGTTTGCTCCATCTGCCAGGAGGCTTCCAACTAACTGAGAACATTACTGGAACCAGACAGCAGTGTCAGCTGAGTGAACAACACCATGTACTTGAAAAACACCACACAGTAAACGATTCAGGAAGCACTGGGCCTCAGGTACAACTCTGTGACAGGCAGAGTCCTGCCCTGGGTACAAAGACAGGTGTGTGGGAAAAGAATCAAGAATGATCAGGAATACAAACAGAGGGGACAAAGTAGCCTATGAACTGGAGCCCAGGGGGCACTGCACCTGAAGGCCCATCCACACTGCAGCAAACAGAGAACAGGACTGCTGCTGTCTGATACTATGTTGTTATTAACAGTTTGGAACAGTGAGGAAATGTCAACTGCCCCACTGAGGCGCAGACAGCAGTGCAGGGGTGTGGGGCTGTGATATGAACAACCCTCCAGTCGTCTGCTCTCAAAAATAATAGACCATCAAAATTGCCCGCTCCATTCACTGTTAGTGAGCTTCGGCTAATTCACCGGTCCTTGTAACGCCGCATCAGCGTCCTTCAGCCCCGCAACTGCATGCAACTGCGCTAAAGTCTGTGAATGCTGCACCTCTGCTATGCTGCTCTGTTACTGTCGCATTCAGGTGTCCTGCAGCTTCCTTCAACCTTCAGAGTGTCTGAGTTGCTGCAGCACTGTGGTGTGGGACAAGCATACACACACACTCACACACACACACACACACACACACACACACTCACACACACACAAGCTGCAGTGGTTTGGATGAAATGCTAACAGCAGCAGTCCCCTGTTCCTTTACTCCACCTCAGCAGTGTGTTGCAGGTTAAGAGTTCCCCCCAGGCAGATCACCAAACAGTTAGGGTGCAAATCGCATTTCTATCTTACAGAAGTGAGGGAGCTGTTTCACTCAAGGCCCATCTCATCAGCCTGTTTTCGGTGGGATGAGGGTGGGGCAACCATGAGTTTTGATTCATTGTGCTGGGCAGTACTTTGTTCACACTGTGTGCGTTGATGCTCTTCATGTTCTGTTGTTTTGTGATTTGCACCCCTGCTAGCTCCTACTGACAAGTTTATACTTTCCTGCAGAAATTTAAATGATTTAAAAACACCAGTATATAAAAACCAGACTGAGGCGGTGTAATGACATTTGGCCTGAAACTCAGGCTATAATTCCGCACAAGTGGGACACACGAAATGCGACAGCATGTCTAACACCACCATATAGTGCTACAGGTGTACAGCACAGCTGCATGACGCCACTGCGCAGCAGCACAATGTTGGGCGCACACCAAGGCCCGACTACAGGACCTGTGAGAAAGGTACTTCATCTGCAATGCTTCTGCCAAGTGTCCCATAGCAGACAGCCTAAAAAGGCATAGACTCTCACACCTAACTAAAGGGGTGATCAGCAGCTGCAGCCCGGCTTTTGGACACTTCTTTGTCTGTCAGTATCCAGAGGTACAGCGTGGCACAGACATGAAGTGTCTCCAGAGAGTCTCTTGTGATGGGAGCTGGAGAAAGGTCTGAACAAGAGAGGACACAGACAAAATTTATCCTTATAAACATCTTTACGCCCCTTCGATTAAGGACAGGTTAAGGCTCAAAACATTTCAGTTGCCTCAATACATTTCAGTGCGTGTGAAATGCCACCGTGTTCAGACATCACAAAACAGTGGTCTCTGAACTACTGACACAGGTCATCAGTATCCAGTGCGGACAAAGCAAGACTCTCAGACAAACACAGTGCCCCCCTGAGGCCAAGGCATGGCCTAGTAACCAAGGTGACACAGTTTCCCAGACTGCAGGAAAGCAGGCTATTTTAGCGAGGTGCAGAGGCAGGACCACTCAGAGGTGTTCACATGAGGTCAAACACACATTTTTCCCTTCATTTCACACATGCATGTGGCCTGTGATGTTCTCAGACCAGTGCTGTGGTGCACAATGGCAGTACAAAGCAGCACGGGGGAGTGGCACATTAATAAAGACACATACCATACAGAAGTTGGTCAGATTTTAATACTGCACAGTTGTCCTCCTGTATGGACCAGCGACCGGATGGGTAGGAGGGATGAGGGGAGGTCAAAGTGAAGGACAGTAGTGAATTACTGCTTCAGTAACCAGTGATCTGTCCCTCTGTGACCGGTGGTCTGTGACTCAACAGGACATATGGAGATTCTCAACACTCAGTGACAACACAAACGTGCCGCACAGGCCAATCTCAAAGTTCAAGTTGAATTTATTGTCCTTCTGCACTTGAAAAGATGTACAAGGATATTGAAATGTCATTTCTGCTGGACCTGGTACACAATACACTTAACAAACAAACACAAGACATAAAAAGACACAGACAAACTGAGACAGGCTAGAAAAATAAATAAATGGCCACGCTCTGATCTTATGGGGTTTCCTCCTCACTGTGAGTCCATTGATATGCATTTCCCTTGGTATGAAGCCATTCCACAACCCCAGTCTGACTGATACCTGTTCTTAAGTGTAAGTGGAAAAGACTTTTAACTGGAAAGTGCTCAGTGTGTAATATTTGTACTCCGGGGTTTCAGATGTCATTGGTGATGGTTCCTCCACTTACATTGTGGTAACTTTTACTAAACCTGTAACCTAAAGGCATGAAAAAGCCTTAAATAACTCGTGAAGCTCCTCAACAGTACCACGGTTACGGTGTGCACTGGCACCTTAACCATGCAGCAAATGAACAGGTAACTCACTAAGAGTGCGGCAACACAACACAAACCCAGAGACCACAGCTGCCCCACGTCTGCAGTGCAAGTTGAGAAAAGTATAGGGCAGAGTGGTGCAGGGTCTGCCCCCTGCAGCGGGGGACAAGAATCGGAACCAGGGAGGTCCAGCATCAGCCTGATCATCGCTGTCCTGTTTACCTCCATGTCCTACAACCTGAGAAATCATATTTGAGTATTAGAGAGTGAGTCAAACTGCTCAGCTGCTCAGCACACATTTAGGTTGAACTGAAGAGGTTCTTGTGGTATGTAGAGGACACTGGAGTTGTGGGTATAAAGTTGAATGTGACCATTATACATCCCACAAAACAAATATTCCCTAAGAGGATCCAGTTAGAGCGCACTGCAGTTAGCAGAATGACAGCCCTTTAAATAGCAGCTCTTGCAGACAGACACATGAATAGGCTGGCAGAGATGTATAGACTAATCAATAAACAGATATGGATGTCGAAGCCTTACACATCAGCAGAAAAGAGGGAGAGCAAGAGTAAGCAGCCCTGTTCAACATCTCCAGTGCGCTCATTCCTGACAGCACAACGTGCCCCTCCTCCTCTGTTGCATGGCTGCTTTGTGCTCGACTGCAGCAGAAACGCGCGCGTTGTCAGCTACTATGGCACCGCAGTCCTGCGGTATAGCATAGTGAGAGAGTGAGAGAGCAAGGGAGAGAGCGAGGGCAGCCTGGACCGCTTGTTCCCACAGCAGGCAAGCCAAAGCAATTCTGAGCTCTGCCAGCATCACTCACTGTCACCCCCCTACCAGTGCAGCCATGACAACATTAACTACTGCTGCGTCTGAATACTCCACATCACTACAGTACCATACTGAATGTAATTAAGTGTTACATGATCAGTAGTGTGATACCTACACACACTGGATTTTACCTGGTCAAATCTCAGATGGGAGAGCCCCAGATGTTGAGTAAATCATTGCTGGCCCTGACATATACCACAACTGGGGACTGACATGAATTCGACAATTTGTCTCGAGGCAAGTCGCAAGAGTTCCTACACTTACACACTGGGACCTCCGAAACCTGTAAGCACCCAGTGAGTTTGCGACAAGCACCTCAGACAATATCTCTTAGACACACAGCACTGTGTTTCCAAGGATCACCAAGGAGCCACATGCACCTGAGACACAAAGTGCTCATGTAAGTGGAGACTTGCAGTGGTCCAGGTAACAGCACTTCATGGATTCTGACAGACACAAACACATCTGCTTCTGGGTGCATGTTAATGGCTCAGTTCTGGCCACAGTGACAACAATAAGTAGTAGTGCAGTCAAAGGTATTGTGCAGTATGGCACTGTACACTCATATATACTATAAATGTCAATGATTCCCATTGACAACCACAGTTTTGGCACACACAGTGCTGGGGGGAGTCATCGCAGCTCAGTTCCACACTCATACTGTTATCCTAAATATCCTAACTAACAAGCTGTAAAATCTGTCCTTGGAGTGGAGTGTTCACTTGTTTTAACACAAAACAAGGAGAGAAGCAGCTCACAAAGTGTAACGGACAATTGACAGTGCACTCAAGTCCAGTGTGTGATCCTGCACCATGCAGCAGTGCACATATCTGAGCAATACAGTCAAACACCACGTCCATCAGTGATCAGATGGCTTGCTGTCACACTGCTTTACCTGAAAACCACTGACCACAGACTGAATACAGATCAGCAGTATGAAGGAGGTAAACCGATGTGCCAGAGACCCAGTGATGTGGACACTGCTGAAACACACTGTTGAACACTGAGCTCTCGTTCGATTCACTTTGTTGTGACGTGATTTTACACGGGTAAAGGTGTAGCTTTCACTGGCGGGAAAAACAGCTCACGAGTCCTGCATCAGCACTCTTGTGCACTGTGTGCCGCCAAAGGAAAAGTAAGCAATCAATAGACACGCGGTGCGCCATTCAGCCGTTTGTGCTTACTCTCTGCAAACGGTGCGCTTAGTAAGACGTATTAGGTCCGATTCTCTGAGGAGGAGGAGGATGCTGGCACATTGCGCTAAGGCGGGAGAGCGGTGCAGAGTCGAGCGGAGCACGGTGGCTGTGCGTAAAATGCGCACAATCTATTTAAGTGTGGTGTGTGCGTGGGACGGGGGCCGGGGGTGACCGAGACCGTGTCACAGGTCACAGAGCGCGAGGGAGGACACAGGACAACACACACATGAGCAGATTCAGTCAGAAAGAGCCGCTCTGAAACACCCCCGTCATCGCAACTCCTTTCAGATGAGCGGTGGAGCGGAAAGGGAACGACAGCAAAGTGGGGAGCAGCGACATTCCTTCACGGTAACCGCGGTGTGACTGTGCGCAACCGCACTCACACTGTGCTACTCGTATTGCTATTAGGATCATTACGCAACCGGTACTGTTAACACTTCTAAAAGTACCACTCATCCCAATCGTCATCAGCAACGATGGAAACTACTGTTGTCCAACTAGCGCGGATTCACCCGTGAGCAGGGAGCGGGACCAGGCGCTCCGCTCACTCACCCGTGCGTACTTGGACGAGTAGGGGTCCTCGAAGAGGGCCCAGATGCGCGGCTGCCACACGCGCCACCAGCTCGCCTTGCGTCCGTCCTCCTGCAGGCACAGTCTCTTGAGGTCTCCGTCAGCGCCCCCCGTCAGGGCAGGGTCGTCCTCGGGGGGGTCCGGCTCGGGGGTCTCGAAGCTGTCGAGCGCCTCCTCTGCGTCGCGGTGCTGCCGGTAGTTCATCCAGCAGCACGCCTCCACGTCCGTCTCGTCGATGCCCCAGAAGGCGAGCTCCTCCTCGAAGAGCGGCCCGCACACATCGTTGGGGCAGTGCAGCTTCCCCGTGCGGTAGTAATTGAGGATGAAGGCGAAGGTGTTGGGGTGCCGGTCGAAGAAGAACTCGTCGGACTTGGGGTCGTAGTCAAAGTTGCTGAAGGCATCGGGCTCCGTGAGCCACGAGAGGCGCGTGCCGGGCAGCGTCTTGAGCGTGCTGCGGTACGTCTCGTGGCGCACCCCCCCGCAGTTTATCACGATCTTCTCGCTTTCCGGCGGACAAGTCATGTCTGCGCTGTAACATGCTTTGTTGGCCGACTTGTTCCCACCCTTGCGCCCTTTGAAGGAGGAGACACACACTGAACTGAGCATAGGGGACGGGCGGCAGGAGACGAGGAGAGAGAGAACGCGGGGAGGCGGGAGGGGGCGGAACCTGCAGAGAGAGCGGGAGAGAAATGTGGGGGTTAATAACACGAAACGGAGACTTTCGTTTTGATGTTGACACACACTGATGCATAACTGGAGTGAAGGTGTCTCCGACAAGATGTCCTACAATGACCACATACCGATATCCACGCGATCATCCCTGCTAATCTCCACACTGATGCGCAATGACACTAATTACCCTCCCACCACTGAGAAGGAGGACGTGTGCGTGTATTCTGACTGCACATCACTTCTGTGCGGTCTCTCTGCACAGTATCTCCATGAGGTCTCTCTGCAAACCTTCTCTGTGTGGTCTCTCCACACAGGATCTCTGTGATGTCTCTCTGAACAACATCTCTGTGATGTCTCACTGCACATCATCTCTATAAGGTCTCACTGCATAGCATCTCTGTGAGGTCTTTCTGCCGACCATCTCTGCAAGGTCTCAGAGCACAGCATCTCTTTGAGGTCTCTCTGCACACTTTCTCTGGGAGGACTCTCTGAACACCATCTCTGTAAGGTCTCTCCACACAGTATCTCAGTAAGATCTCACTGTACATTATCTCTATGTAATGCAGAAGTGCTGCTAGAAGGGCAGAGAGTGTCTTTGGTCACCTGTCCTCTCTTCCTCATCATCACTTTGCATTGTGGTGGTCAGTGAAGAGAATGATGACTGTGATGAGTTCTGGACTCCCTTCTCATCCTACAGGAGGAAGGGGGGTGGAGGAGAATGAAGAAGCCTGGAGCAGAACAGCTATTTGCTGAGCTCTACAGAATGGGGAGCAAAGACTGCGGACTATTAGTGCTCCTTCGCCCTCTCTCAGTGCTGTGTTAATATGCGGTGTGTTTGTGTGTGTGTGGTTAACCCCTTCCCTGCTCCTCAGCATTCTCTTCCCCTTTGCCTTGCTCTGGATATCCATGGGGAGGTGGTTTGAGGTGCTGTGTTCAGCAGGACCGTGAAGGTGGCAATGGCTGTTTGCTGCAGTAGAAGTACAGCTGTCTCACTGCAATGTGCTTCTCTCTCTCTCTCTCTTACAGTACAGCTTGTTTTTTACAGTCCAAAGACTCCAGGATTTGTGTACCTGCTGTTATCCTTCTTTCCTTTACACCCCATTTAAAGTGATAGAACATACCCCCCCGCTGTATAAAGGGATCCGATTGCATTGAACACACCGTCTCTCTCTCTCTCTCTCTGCCACAGTTTGTCTCTCTCTGCTGTCTGTACTTTCTGTCACTTCTCTCTCCTGTCATCCTTCAGTCCTTCTCTCTCCAGGTTTCTCTCTCCTCTTCTTCATCCTGCTGCCCAGCCCCTACTTTTCCAGCTCTTCTGCATGTTACTTCCCTATTGCTGTTGCTTTGTTTCTGTCTTCTTTCTGCCTTCACAGCACATGTCATTGGACAACATCTTTCCCTGTCCCCTCACTGCCTCCCTCCCTATGCTGCATCACTTCTCCCTCCTGTCCACTCAAGCTGCTCTGGTTCAAACAAGGACAACGCAGAAGTGGAGGGGAAGAAAGACCACCACTAGGCTATTCCAGGTATGCCAGCCAGTCGGTATGTCTGCATGTTGTGTGTTTGAGTGTATGTGTATGCCTTCACTATTCAGACACTAATGACTATTATATCTTATTCAACAAGCCTGCGTTGGGGGGGGGGGGGGGGAAGTCAGGGTGGTGGAAGCAGGTTATATTTTCTGTNGGGGGGGGGGGGGGGGGTGTAGTCAGTGTGGAGGAAGCAGGTTATATGTTCTGTGTACAAAGTCATTATTCTGCAAAAAGTTTAGAGAAGGAAATACAAAAGCTGATGTGCTGACCATGCTCAAAATTGCACTCAGATATGACAATAAACTTAACACTATGTTGTCATGTCATGACTCGGTTCAAACACAAACACAAACTCTGCAGTAATGGCATCACACAGGGCTGGTCCGTGCCGGTTTCAGCACCTTGGACAGCGGGTAAGCTGACAAAATAAGCTGATGGAGAAATAGGATCATCTTGGTCTCAATGATGGTGCAAAAAGGCCCCTGCAAAAGCTACACAGCAACAATCTGTCATTGAAAGTACTTTCCAGACACTGTGGAGGTGTTGGCAGGTGTTTCTGTGGGAACTGGCAGGTGACAGAGGAGTATAGATGACAGGTGAGCGATGGCCTGTAAGGTGAGAAAGTGAACAAATTAAAGTGGAAGTGAGCTGTAGCTTTCGGATCACATTGTTGCAGATATGTAGAATAAGGCTTAAATGGAGAATTTTGTGTTCTCTGTCCTGCATACAGTGAGACCATCCTGGGTGGGACTCTGACTAGCACTACTGAGACAATTCTCTGTCCAAGCTGATGGTTACTGTGCACTAGTTCACCTGCAACTGCCTCCTATTCATTGTATACAGGTATGTACTAACTACACACCACAGGTAAGCTGCAAACCAATACGCTGTCACTGCTGGCTTTCTACAGCTGAGGAAAAGAAACAATAAACACTTCCTCTTTAGCACAATGATATTTCAAATATTCACTTCCACTTAGATGTCTATAGTTGCATATTTAGTTGATATTAAAGTATTTTTAAAGAGGTTGCTTCAAGAGCGGTTCATACAACTTCCATGAAGGTCCCTGTTACAAGAAGAGCAGTGGGGGGTGGAGTGGGGTGGGGGACAGGAGGGAACAGCCTCTAAGAGAAGAGGGCAAAGAAGACGGAGGTGGATAAGAAGCAGCTGTTCTCACACACACACACACACACACACACACACACACACACAGGCGTGCGTGTGCACACAGAGCAATGATGGGCCATTTTAAATGCTGCAGATTGTGTCAGTGTGAAAAGGGGCTCTGCAGGGAACCAGCCCTTTAGAGGTATGGTGTGAAAAAACTGACTTGCACTGCACCACGCCAGCACCGCACAAGCAGAGCACAGCACAGGAATCACAACTGTTAAAGGAAATGATGCTAAAGCAAAAGAAGATGTGGGGGTGGAGAAGAGACAGTGGTAAATTAGGAGAACTGCTGATTGAGCACAACCAGCTCCCACAATTGGCGGTAAAAAGAGAAACCTCAGTGACTGGCTGACTGGAAAAGAGAGTGAGAGAAGTCAGTTACTCATTGACTGACTGTGTGACAAGATTGAAAAGAGAGACAGAAAGAGAAACCCTGCTTATTATTATTGCTTTATATAGAGCTCTACTTCAATTCTTTCAATTACAAATATTATTACTATTATTTCAGTACAGAATTATTTTTTCATTCCAAAGGTCATCATTTTTCTTTATTAAAAAATTTCTTCTTGCTTTGGCAATACAAATGCATAAAATTTTGTCTTGCTAGTAAAGGACCCTGACCTGAACTGTCACTGAGAAACCCCTCAGCAACTGGCCAACTGTGTGAGGTACAGAAGGAGAGAGTATGCAAGGGAGGGGGGAGGATGCAGAAGAAGAGTGTAGAAGCAGAAGCAGGGCTGGGGGAGGAGTGGATGGGCAAGAAGGGGTATTGTACAGGCAGCTGTGTATAAGACAGCAGGGAACACATGGTAAGTAAAAAAGGATTAAAGAGAGAAGACATCAGGGAACAGGGAGAAAGGGGACTGTGGGAAAAAGCAGACTGTGGGGAGACCAGGAAGCCAGAATGCAGTGGTGGGGGGCACTGTAAATGGAGTGATGTGGGGAGAGGAGAAATGCTTCAGAGAAAATGGCAACCAGTTAATCCAGCAACGTGCTGCATGTCTATGTTGCTGTAGCTCTCTGCTGTGTCTGCAGTGCCCTCTCCCCCCGAAGCTTCTGCTCTGGTGCTCCCTTTCCCCAGTTTTCCTCTCCATCTCTGTGTGGCACTGACACCCAGAGGCTGGAGGAGGTACTGAAGCAGCACAAAATGCTGCATCCCCCCCACACCCCACTCTCGGTGCAGGGTTGCTGGCTACAACAACCATCTTGGGTAGTCCATCTGTCCAGCCCCGCTTTCTGCCTCTGGTGCTCAGTTAGTTACTGTGTGTTTCCAGGCCCTCTGTGTGAGCATGTGTGTATGTGCAAGGGCTGGGAAACAGCTGGCTTCTCCTCTGCGGTATCCTCTTGTTGTATGTGTGTATTGAGCTCCCAGTATTCTCTGGGAATAGACACACTGGGTGGAGCGCAGAGCCACTGTGGGGTGTGTGTCCTGCTGAAATGAGCAGGAACTATGGAAGGTGGGAGTGGTGGTGGGGGGAGACAGGAATGTTTCACCATGGGCCCACTGGGATTATTCCCATTTCCAGAAGTAACCGCATTCCTAAGATAGCTTTAACCCCTCTCCAGCTGCACCTTCTTCTTCTCTCTTGTTAAATCCTAATTAATAAAACTGCCCTTTCCGGTTAATTACCATCTCTTTATATCTCCAACTGAGCGCAGAGGGAATACAGCAAAGAGACACAAAGGCAGGCAAACGGGACAGAGCTGTAAGCCAAGTCACACATGAACTACATGGAAACTGTTCTGGGTTTGAGGGGAAAGGGCCATGCTGGACAAGGTGGATGTGACGAGGAGGTGACAGAAACAGGAGGTGAAGGTGACAGTAATTGTTCATACAGACAACACTGACAAAAGCACTGCAGGTAGCAGTGGAAGGAGAGGAGCAGAGTGTGAGTGCCTGCAGATCAGACAAGTCGCAGCTAACAGTCACCAACTGCTGGACGATGTAGTGAAATTTGGAGAAAGAGTCACAAGTCAATAATCATGGCTGTAAGGACAGAAAGCGTCCACGTGTTTGTTTTGTAGCGCATGTCAAGATGTGCATGCAGCAGCACACTAACTACACAAATAACTTTGACAGTACTCTGACAGATGTAAAATTTGGGGCAGTGTGTCCTACAAGCAAAGGGGTAATTTCTAGGTTACTTTCTAAAAAAAGAGAAGCAGCAGGAGAGAATGAGGAGGGAAAGAGAGAAACAGGACACATGCAGGCAGACAGCAGACAAACTAAGGAATGCAGGGCTGAGGCTGCATGAGTCACACAGCTTTTACCTGAAGGAACCCCCTCCCCACCACAGTGTCTCTTGTGTTGCTCCTACCCAGGTTGTGTATCTCATAACTCCCCCTGCCCCCTTTCTCCAGTGTTCAGCCCTGGACTCCCATTTGGGGGCCCACAGCACAGGGTGACCTGTGGCTTCTACATCAGGCTTCTGTTCACATGGTGGTACTAAGCACCACTGTCTAACACACCTTGCATTTTACTCATACAGGTCGAGCCAGTGTCAGAGTACTGACAAAAACAGTGAGGTATTAGATGTTTTTATCTCTCATACATGCATACACACGCACAAAGAGAAATACAGTGCTTACAACACGCCAAATCTGTGCGCAGAATGATAAATAATCTGCATATGCACTCAAAGCTATGCAAGTACTTACTTGTTTCGGCTCTGTCTCTGTTTTGCTTTGTGTGCGAGTGTGTTATGTGTGTGTACAGACAGACACACACATTAACACACTAACACACTGTTGCTTTTTGGTTCGGATGATATAGAGGAGTGTATGTCCGGGGTGTCTTCTGGCTCAGTTCGTTTCATTTACACCCAAACCGCAGACATTTTTTAATGAATTATTACCGTTGTTATTGCAGTGTTAACGTTATTGCAACGTGGTCTCTCTGCCGTCCTGCTTTTCCGCCGCGCCGGAATGTGTCTTTACTGAGTCAGACCCCCCTGGCGGCTCGCGGACCCGCGCTTTCCGCCTTTTATTGGATTTCCGTTGGCGGCACGATGGAGGCGGCGGGCCGCGCTGTCGGGGAAGCCCTTTCCGTGTTTCCTTGTCTTCTCAGCCCTCCTTCTTGTCCTCACGCCACGGTGTCCGCCCTGTCACACCGTTTCATTTGCCTGCTTTGCCTGCGCTGTCTGAGGACGGGCCAGCGAGCACTGAGGTGTGCGGTGCACCCGCCTCCGCCGGTGATGTGTGTGTGTTTTTATGTACGAGCGGGATGTGTGTCTGTCCGCCTGGCTGCGGTGCGATGCCGGTGTCTCTGTGCCACTCCTCACCGGTGATGCTCTTTCTTTATTGCTTCAGATCGGTTCCCCGGCGACGTCAACTGCCGTCCGCGTCTCCGTCTTCCCGGCTCTTCCAGGAACTGGTCTGACTAGCTGTCTGCCCTGCTTCCCACCCCGCCCCACCCTGTCATCTGCAGTGACCTTTACTATCTAAAACAGCACCGTTTGCGCATGTATGTATCATACTTGGTCATAGGTTCCAAACAATACTGTAACTATCACTCAGTGATATGAAAAAATCACTCCGTAAAACATGATCAATAAAAAGAAATCCTTCTTCACTTCATAATTAGTGGATTCATATGTTATCCACACACGCACACACAAACACACTTTTAAACTGACAATCTCAATTCAACAGGGACCCAACACTCAGGGAGGTTTTTTAAATAAAACTGGGAGTGGTCTAAAACGCCACCCATCAGACAGGTAGCAGCAAGAGGCCACAAATAGGCACCATCCAGCCCATGAAACTACATGGTAAGAGCAGAGAGGTGGCTTGCAGAGTGACAGTCATGTGACTGCAGAAGCCCTGTGTCAGCATGTATGTCTGGCACTTCCCACTCAGCAATCCTGAGCAAAGCACAGGGCCAGCAGGAGAACAGCCACAGCATCACAGACTCCCATGGTTCTTACTCTCAGCACTGTTTACTTACAGACTTCTACAATAGAAGTCGTCGCTTCCCACTACCTGTCAGCACTTTGCTCCAGTCTGGGGACAGTTAGAACAGGTAGCCATGAAGGAATGGTGTAACACTTTTTAGAGTCTGTTGTTACCCCAGTAGGGCAAAGGCCCTGGCTGACACTCTGAATGGAACTGTTCCTCCACATTTGCTGCAGCAGGCTACACTCTTCTTGTCCACCAAGTCACCACCAAAGATGGTTGCACCCTCACTGTAGGGGGGAGCGCCCTCATATCTAGTAAAAGAATGAGTGACACAAAGGCCATCTTCCCCAAATATAACCTGTAAACAATAGCAATGTTATACTAGGTGTAAAGCATCTGAAACTGAAGTGAGGAATATATTGCATGGCTGTAGTAGGATAGGCACATTTCAGTCCAGCTATCTTACAATAAATCCCACAAGCATAACAGCATCATCACTTGTACAGCTGCACAGGAATGAGTGAAAAGCCATGCTACATGTCACACATGATCATTGTATACACCAAGGAGGCAAACAGAGCACCAACACCTTTTCTGACAGTCAGATGTGAACATAGAGCTGGCTGTCTGAGGCATCACAGACACACATTTTTTTAATTCCTGCAACCTCTGGTGACCTCTGCCACAGCTGATGAAGGAACCCTAACACTGAGATGCATCCTCAGTAAAACAGTGCCCACTGCTATAGTACCTGTAGTCTATTTGCCCAGCGCTGAGCTTGAGTACCTTCACAGCCAAAGCCTGATCTATTCCAGGCTGTCAGTACAGTATCTGCCGTAATTATATAGGTGTCACCATTAAATCAAATTCAGTAACACAAAAACTAATGACCACATCCATCCATTCATCAGCCACATCTCGCTTCCACTGCACTCCCCGACTCACCAACTGCATTTTGTGATTCTTTGGCAGAGGGAACTCTGACATTTGTAGCCGTCATGCATCTTGCTCACTGGTGGAGGCAGCATCATCACTGAGGGACTTCAACTGTGTAGACAAGAGGGCAGAGTGGTCATGCTCAGGACTGATAGAGTTCCCTGAGCTTAAATCTGTTAACCAGACATGTAAACTCCTGATCAGCTATAATGAATCCCACAGCATCAGTACAACAGGTGGGAGAGTGGAACTTACACTTAAACAAGCAGTGACTCATCCCAGAACTTATTTATGTAGACAGGATCTGAGCCATTATAATTGTAGTCCTAGCTACCCTGAAAGGCACTGTCACTGGGAAGCTCACAGCACATCTGTTACCTCACAGCAAGGTCCACAGTGTGCAGAAAATGCAAGAGAGCTGATAGTGTCTCTGTACATATTTTTACCTTCTCCAGCAGCCAGAGCACAAATGATGCAGTCCTAATGAGTTTGACCTTTGGGAAGAGTGGAGATGCTAAAGGCCAAGCCAGACAGAAGGAGCTGGATGTATTACTCTTACAATGGCTTAGTCAACTTCCCTCCAGGGATTAATGATTATGTCCTATCTTATCCTACAAACCTGGATATAAATGGTACTGCTTTTCCACTCTCCCTGTGCTGTGCTCTCCTCGAGGAGCACCAACTATGACTAACTAGCAGTAACTATAACTACCCAGCACTATTTATCCCTCTGATGTTAGTTTTTTTTGTAAGTCTCAGGCTAAGTGGACTTAGTATGGGGATCCAGTGTTACATTTTCTGCTTTTCTGTTTCTAACTGTCTGACTCTAAATAACCTTAGATATGACTAACTGGCTAACTAGAATTGCCCATCATTCTGATATTAGTCTGAGGCTCACGGGACTCCAGTACCTGTTCTGCTTTCTGTCTCCAACTGTCAACAGTTCCATTTACTTCTGGAGACACTATGACTAATTATGATTAACTAGGAGTCACTGTGACTAACTAATGTTGTCTATCACTCAGACACTGGTTGCTTTGTACAGACTCGTTACTGGGCTCTTGTACCACTTTTTCTGTCTCCAACTGCCCACAGCTCCATTTACCTCATGTAAAACTATGACTAACAAAAACTTACAGAAAGATACTTGATGCATAAAATTGTTCAAAAGGCTTTTAAAACCACAATGCCTGCTCCTTTTCAAGTTGTACAGGAACAATTGTTGTATAGAGAAAAAAAAATGCACTTTGATCTGCTGCACAACTTCTGCTACATGCAGAATTATGTGGGCGCCTTGCAAAATGACAGCTGTGAGACAGACCAGCTGTAGTGACTCCTGACATCATCTGAACTCCCTTATTAGAAGATGTTACATATTAAAATGTTCATTTATTGCTATATGTGATCCTTTTCCCTAAAGCACTTATGAAAATAAAGTAACTGCAATGGTTTCCTTATTTATACTGTACAGCCAAAGGCACTATTCACCATGTTAATGGAGACTGATGTACAGGGCTGGGACTTTAATACAAGGCAGCAGCTCAAACCACTACACCTCCCAGCTGCCAAGGGGAGATATGGACAGAGATACCCAGCAATAAAACTCACACAGGACATAGAAAAAATGTTTATTACATAGAAAATTATAGACAAAGACCATGGGCCAACATAACTCAGAGACGCTACCTAAAGGCTTTGTGAACCGACAGCCTTGCATTACCCAAGGGATAGAGACTGAGTATCTACAGGCACCAATCCCAGGGACAGCAGCTATGGAGAGGGACAGAGGTGGATTCCACCACAAGTGCCCTCATCTCCTTACCTCAGCAGCCATGTGCCGACAGTAGCACCTCCTGCAGCTGGGAGGAAACCAACCACTTTCTGCAGGAGTGATGCTCAGTACTGAGGACACAAGGGGCTAACAGTAACATGAAAATAACTCAATCAGCACTTTCCCTTAAAAACGTACGTGATTTTGATCAGAAGGCGCATTCAGTTTGTACAACACAAACCCTCTTCCCTAGAAGTCAAATTAACTTTACAAAACCTGAAAAAGTAATAAAAAATAAAAATCCTAAGAACTTTAAAAGCTATGGTGTGCATTTCGCACCACAGCTTTTGCCTTGGCTGCGGGAGCAGAGCCTTCTGGAACCTCCAGTCTAAGCAGCATAGCGGCAATGTGTTCAGCTTCCAGAGGTTCCTTCAATACTCCTCTGCTGGGGTTTCCATCTGATAACCGTTCTCCTGGGATGTGAACCCTCCCGCAGGGGGGCCTCCTTCCTGTTCCAACAGCCCGTCCTGGCTGCCCTCCTCGGGCAGTCCCATAGGCACTGACTCACCATTACTGCCCCCGTCCTGCCCCAAACGCTCATCCTTCCTGTCACGATCGCCCCTCTCCCTCTTATGCTCACGGTCTCTGTCACGTTCCCTGTCCCGGTCCCGATCCCCCCTCCTTCTCTCTCTGTCACGGTCCTTGTCTCTGTGACTGCGTCGACGGTCACGATCCCGCTCCCCTCGGTCACCCCGGTCTTTTCCCCTGTCCTCACCGTCGACAGGGCCTTCACCGCGCTCTCCCAAACCGACATCATCTAGCATGTGGTCACCCCCCTCAACCTGGCCGTCTGGCAGCCCAACCCCTGTCTCTTCACCACGCTCCCTCTTCCTATCCCTGCTCCGGCTCCTCCTCTTACGCTCCCTGTCCCTACTTCTCTCCCTGCTCCTTTCATCGCCCCCTCTATCCCTCTCTCTCCTCCTGCTACCGCCAGCCTCCTCAAGTAAGGGCCCCCCTGGTGCTCCCCGGTCTGCCCTGTCCCTGTCACGGGAGCGTGAGCTCCGTCGCCGTCTCTCTCTGGATCTCGATCTGCGGCGTTCGCCACGCTCCTTGTCTCGGTCTCTCTCCCGGCTGCGGTCAGTATGCCGGTCGTTACCACGGTCTCGATCCCTGGAGCAGACAAAAGGCATGTAGTTAAGAACTGCAACTTTGTCTCTCTTCTCACTCACTCGCACACAGAGCCTCCCATACAGCTCACCCTCCAATTGAACGGTCATCATATCTGGAGGTGTCATCTCGTCCTGAGTGCTTGATATTAACATCAGCACCTCCTCTCCGGGTGCCACCCAGACCCCCGCCTGCCACAAAAAACAGAGTGAAGAACCCATTGCATCAGGACACATGAGGCAGTTCATGTTGCTCATCTTTTATTGACTGTGCAGAAGTTGCACAGCTGTAATTCCTCACCTAGCCTACGGGGATGCCATCCTTTAACTGTGCGCCCCCTCTCCACATCAACCAGCACCCGCCTTCCATCTATCTTCTTACCATCAGCATGCTTGTAGGCGGCTATGACACAAGGAACAAGACATTAAGTATGAACTGAACAATTAACACATCATGCAAATGAGTGACAAAATGACAAACCAGCATGCATGCAGAAAGCAGATTTCCTCTCAAAACAATCCACCTTCCAGTACCAGGCAAAAATTAAACTAGACTAAGTCACTGTTTTAAAAGAGGAAACGCAAAAGAATAAAAACTGAAGCAGATCACTGGACACAGGAAGTGAGCAGGACAAAAATATCAGTGAATCACATGGACTTTCCATTCATGTTTCTGTAAC
Organism: Arapaima gigas; assembly: GCA_900497675.1. Lineage (NCBI taxonomy): Eukaryota > Metazoa > Chordata > Actinopteri > Osteoglossiformes > Osteoglossidae > Arapaima > Arapaima gigas. The sequence goes on from UFQX01000222.1 coordinate 46,618, forward strand.
TGACTGTTTTGCTTCCAGCCAAACTACCAGCTGATTTATATTTGACACAGGTGAGAATAATGACAAGCTGCCCACAGTGAACACCCTGGGTGAACAGTAAGACTGGCCTCACCTCTCCAGCTCTGTCCATATACCAGTGTCTACTCAGCAGCTGCAAGCCTCAACCAAATAGCACCAATTTACTATATTTTGAAATTATTCCCCGCAGTTTCAGGAGCACAAAGGCACCTGACTCTATTAAGACAGTGTGTGTGTGTGTGTGTGTGTGTTTCTAAGAACTTACAGTGCATGTCCCTCTCGTGCTCGTACTCAATAAAGGCGTAGCCTCTGGGTTTGCCCGTCCTTTTGTTGTACACAATGTAGATCTGGAAAAGGGAGGAGGGCAGTTAGACACAGAGCTTCTGGCAAATGTACACACGCACACACGCACACTTACTCGTTTAATGGGCCCATACACCTCAAACTCTCGGCGGAGCTTGGACTCTGTTGTATCATAGTTCTGTGTGAAGAGGGACATTTTTTAAAAATTGACAATGACACTGGTGCTCACCCTGTAGGCATTTCTCTCTCTCTCTCTCTCTCACACACACACACACACACACACACACACACACACACACACTCCTCCTCCTCCTCCTGTAACATGCAAACAAACTCACCACTCGAGCCACGAAGAGTGTCTTGAAGGCATCTCCCTGAGCATTGGGGTCATTGTGAGGATCCCCTGAAGAAGGAAGCCACAGTCACACACTGGAGGGAAATCTGTGCACAGCACCATCATCCTTAAACACTCCGTCAGATCTCTGCTGAAATCACAGGGCACCATCCCCCACTTTCGGCTCTGCCAAGGCCATACCCTCCACAGGGACCATACTTACACAGTTTGAGTTCATCTTCCATGACTGCTTGCCTCCTTTCAATCTTCTCCCGCCTCTGCAATAGCCACATGTGAGCTCAGCTGCTGTCAAATCCAATACATCCACAGCACGGTCCAACATCCCAGCACCCCTCCCCCTCACCTTCCGCTCAAGCCGCTCCTCTCTGGTCTCCGCTCTTGTGGGCGGGGGTGCATCTCGGGGGTCCTGTAGTGAGACATCACCACAGTTACAGCAAATAAACAAGAAGTCAGAACAAAAGTGGTAGCAACATGTGTGTGGGGAAGCAGTCCATTACCTCGAAGAGGCGGATGTACGAGGCAATGCCACTGTATGGCTGGTTGTGGTGTTTCTCATGGGGTAGCTTCGACAGCTGCGGCAGGAACGGTATGGGGTCCCGTGGGGCAAAAAGTGCCAACAGGTTCGGGGGGAGAAACTGCGTCATTCTTTACCTGAAAGACGGGGAGGTGAGCAGACAGCAGAGTCATGTACAAGTTACAGAAGGTCTTAAAGGCACCAGCACGGCGCAGCAGCTGAGCCCACGCTGACCTCAGTAAGATTTTACTAAAAAAAAAAAAATAAATAAAAAAAAATCAACCCAAGAACAACAGAGTGTATCTGCACACCATGCTGGTACAGCAGCCACACACAATGACTCATAAACAATGATGTCAAGGAAGAATAAAAGCAGCGACGCGGACACGTAGCCCGGTCCTCCAGGACCCCGATTTGTTTCCCGGCGAGGTGGTTCATGCTCGCACCGCGTCCGGACAGAGAAACTCTTCCCCCCACGTGTCCCTATACCCCCAGTTACCCTTACTGCCGTTACCAGCTCTCTAGGCGACGCGTGGCTAGTGTGAACCTAGCCTTATCGCAAACTTTATTTACCTTAACTGTGCATCCAGTTGTCTGCAAGCGAGAAAGGGAACGGGCCGCGAAGGCACCAGGACGCGGTGAACAAGGTATAACTCGTTAAAAAGAACCTCCAGTCCAACCACTTCCAATGAATGGCTCACGCTCCTCTCGCCGTGGTTCCGTCTCAAAATGGCGGGGCCGGAAGCACGACATCGCAAACTAGCTTTACGGCATCGTCAGGAAACGGCTTTACGGCATCATTGATACCGCTTTTCTGAAGGAAATTCCGTACGGAGAAAGCCTGTAGAGGAGACTGCCATTGGTGACACTGCTGTCTCCCTTTTTACCGCTCCAGCGACTGAAACTTGGTCACAATTGCCAAATTAGAAAAGTGACAGTCGCCGATTCAGATTGCTCATGGTCATGTGACGGCCTCCACATTACCCGCCCTTTTCATCGTATTTTGAAACGTTCAGGCGCTAGCTTGTACAGTAGGAGATTACATATTCCACGAAGTTAGCCGCAAAATAAATTTTAACTATTACATTTAAACATTAAGTTGTACTTGTTTCGAGTCCACTGTATTTACACAGCGTCCTTCTTGGCATTTCTAATGTCACCTCTGCAGCATTTTGTCAAACTGTTCAAATACATTTAAAAGATGTAAAAAGTTAAATACTAGGATAGACCAATAAATAAAAGCATTAGTTAATCCCAGACCAAAAAAAACTCCCCTATAACATTATTGCACAATAAAACCGGTACCAACTTATTAAAATATAAGGCAAATATTTCAATCACTTCCATCACACAAGTCACACAACACTAGTTTAAAGAACATGGCCTTTATTGTATCACAGAAAGAGACATGGTAAAAGCCATTTTAGGATGAACACATCCACAGCCTGAGCAGCAGGCCTGCACTCCCACCACTCCTAGAATTTCTGGAATTGCTTCTTGGCCCCAGCAGCCTTGGTGACTTTGAGGACATTAAACCTCACTGTCTTGCTAAGGGGTCTGCACTCTCCCACGGTCACGATGTCACCAACCTGGACGTCTCTGCAGAAGGTCACAGTTTCAGTTAGTCATTGCAGCAGCACAGCACAAATGACACCAAGACATAAATGCAATGTTTCATTTTAGCACAGAACTGCATTTATTTGTGTCCCAAACACTGCTTATACCAACTCAAATTTTTATGTAAACATTAGCATGATACTAAACTACTAACGAAAATAACGGAGAAGTGAGTGCTGCATCAGTGTTGCCTTAAGGCAGTGTCCTCACAGCTCAAGTGCTTGGAAGACCATCGTGAGATAAAACATCATTTGCAACACTAATTTTGCAGTGGGAGGTGACTCAAAACCACATTTAAATACTGTATTAAACACACTACTTAAAAATATTTTACAAAGAAGCACAAAAACATTTCCAGCATTTCCAGACAAACATGCGGCATTTAGTGGCAAAGACTGAACCCACATAGGAAGTAAAGAGGTGAGCAGAGTCACAAGGACCCCTTACCTGAAAGCAGGGGACAGGTGCACGGACATGTTCTTGTGCCTCTTCTCAAAACGGTTATACTTGCGGATGTAGTGCAGGTAATCCCGTCTGATCACAATGGTCCTCTGCATCTTCATCTTTGTTACCACACCTGTAGAAAGAGCAAGTCAAACCATGGCAGATTTCACTGATGTGGGGGAGGGAAAACTGCACTAAGCTAAAACAACACACACTACAATAAATGACAAACATACAGATGATCACCAAACTGTTGAAAAACAAGCAGAACTTGGAGAATGACAAGCTTAAAAATAATAAGGAAAATGTGCAGGTAAGATGAGTTGCGAGTAGCAGGTTAAGCTGAACTTCTAACCACAGAACAGTCAGGTAGGAATATGCATAGGGCTGCTTCAGTCTTGCCAGGAGGCAATGTCCTCATAGCCCATTTGGCTTGGAAGACCATCGTGAAAGAAACATCATATGCAGCAGATTCTCACAGGCCACTTCCAGCAGGCACATGTGTATTGTGCCAGCTGGCATTCCTCCATCTGCACCAATACAGACACTCACCTGAAAGGATGCGGCCTCGGATGGACACATTTCCAGTGAAAGGGCACTTCTTGTCAATGTAGGTTCCCTCAATAGCCTGAGAGAAAGAAAAAGGCCGTTCTATCAACTTCACATCAGACAGTTTTACTTGGCCACAAAACTTTGCCTAAGACCACTTTTCAACAGTGCTTATGGAGTCCTTCGCAGAATTATGGAAATTCACTATCCAAATGAGTTGCATCAGTGTTGCCTTAAGGCAGTGTCCTCAGAGTAGCTAGGAAGACCATCGTGAGAAAAGACATCATTTGCAACCCAGACACAAACGAGATTTTTTTGCTTTGTTTTCAAAATTCAACACAGGTTAACACTGATGGATGACAATCCCTGTCTGACCCTACCTCTTCTTACAGAAGAACTCCCTTTTTGTTTACAAAATTTTTAAAAATAGGCAATCATTAAATTCCAGTACTTAGTCTGAACTTGGAACTAGAATATCTTGTCTACCATTATAACAAACAATCACATTCTTGTCAGGTTAGCTTATTGTACCCATTTGCCCGATATTGGTTTGTTACACATAGTTGACTAGCATTTTCTCCACTGAAGTTAGCCAGACAACAGTAATAAACAAAGCTCAAAAAAATTTTGCCCCATAACCCATATCTCACCTCCCTGGGAGTCTTGAAGCCCAGGCCAACATTCTTGTGGTAGCGGGGAAGCTTTTCCTTGCCACCTCCCTCACCTGCCAGAACACGTTTCTTGTTCTGGAAGATGGTGGGCTGTTTCTGGTATGCCCTCTCAGTCTGTGGACAGAAAGCCAGTAAGCACATTCAGAAGAGGTGGGATCGTGTGTATGTGTGAGAGAGAGAGAGACAGGAAAGAGGCTTGTGGGGCTTCCATGAGGCAGCAACTGTGCCTTAAATATTGGAGTTTAGAAGACCATGACCAAATAATTTCAACTTTTGTAGAGCTGTACACTGTTTTAATAACAGAGCAAATATATAACAGAATAAATATGACTGAAATGCAGCATCTCATCCTTTACCATAATGGCTAAAACTACTCAGTATATGTGTACCGAGTTTGGACATATTTTCCTACACTTACAATTACATTACCCTGGGTAATGTAAAAGTCTAACTTTTATGCAAGATTACACCATTGTGGGCGTTAAGTTTTTCCATTTCATTGTTAGGGACACACAAATTATTGACACGCGGCCTAGCTAACCGTTAGCACAACTGGCAAATTGCTTCTTCAAAAAACAACGTCAACACACAAATATAAACCATTTAATACACACACGCGAGTCTCAAAACTTAATGATTTTTTTATTTTAAAAATCTAGAAGCGTTCATTTGAAATACAGAACACATCTTTAAGCCGAAACACAACGCCACACCACGCTGCGAGCCATACCTGCACGTCCGCCATCTTTGCCTGCCTGGTCGGAAAGAGGACTTCGCCGCCGTGCAGCTAAGCGAAGACTACTCGGGGTGGAAATGACGTTTGGGCTGACAGGAACTGGGCTCAGGAGGAACAGGAAGTGACGTTAAGTGAGCTCAATGAGCGAGGCGGGGTTTCTAGGTGGATGTTGACGGCGAACCGGAGAGTAGTCGTATTTTCTTGCAGGACGTGTGCGAAGGCAGCTCACTGTACGGAATCGCTATCGACCCGCACTTAATTTGCCGAGTTCTCTGCGCTAACCCAAACCGGCGGGAGGCTCTTCTCAACCTGTCCTCTCTCCCTTCTCTTCACCGCGGTCAGTGGAGTGGCCAAAAGCAGCGAGCGCAGCACGAGCCGGAGAAGATGGCGGCGCCGTCGCCCGGAGGGGACACGGGTCAGTGAGTGTGTGCGCGACTCGATGAAGAAGGTGCCCGCGTGGCTCCTTCAGTACAAACACACATAAAGTATAGAGGGAAGGAGCAGATGGAGAGGGAGAGCGGAGTTTTGCGGGGTTTTGTGTGGACCTCCCTTTTCTTCGTGCGCTTTGTTTACATGTTTACATTCGTATCTGTAAATGTAAACATGGTTGGTATGCTCTTTTCTGTTATATGTAAAACGGGTTGTTTGTAGCCCTTAGCGCGCAGCTTAGACGGCAACAGAGGAATCAGGAAGTTGGGCTGGGAAATAGTGCTCTGTCACCCCGAAAATGAAACTGAAAACAACGGGGGTGCCTTTACTCTTGTTGTTTTTACTCAGACCTGGTTACCTTGCTCAGAGAGTTCGGGTGAAGTTCCTCATTATGATAATATAAGAGGGTTTCAGACCCCATATCTGGTCTGTTCAGATTAAAAGCCATTATTAAAGTCATAATGATATGTGTGTATCTGGACAAAGAAGGGAGTGAGCGAGTGTGTGTGGGGTGCGTGTTTGCAACCCTCAACCTGGACTGCTTCTGTGTTCACAGGTAACACCAATGACCAGATACTGGATGTTGGGACTGCTCTGCTGCAGGAGTGAGTATCTCTATTGACAGCACGTGTGTGCAGCTACGTAAGCAGCATCTCTTTGGCGGCATGCCACCAGGAATGCCCTCTCACTTACTCTGGAAATTGAACTCTGAAACCTGTCCCTCAACTTCAGCTTTATCTATGAGCGGGTGTGTCGCCATGGCGGTGGAAATACCACGCTGACCCGGAGCCAGCTGGGTGGACAGGAGCTCTGTGATCCTAATCACAAGCAGCTGGCACAATGTCTGCAGCAGATCGGTGACGAACTGGACAGCAACGTACAGCTGCAAAGGTGAGAAGCTCCAGTGGCCAATGCCGCTGTGCTGTTAAACACACATCTTGCTGTAAAGTACATAAGTCAGTTTAGCTTTAACTTGTTTAAACATCCCTCCACAGATTGGGCATAGAATGTGGAAGCTTGGGCAATGTAACTTCTTGGTTTGAAAAGGAATGCTTGTTATTAACATGTTATATGTTTTGTCTGACTTTTCTAAATGCTCCATATAATTTTAAAAGGTGAGGGACACTTTCGTTAGTCTCTAGATGTGGGTTTGGTGCTTTGGCGCTCCACCAGGTGGCAGCAGTGTACTGTATGACAGACAGCGTGCCACTTCCTCTTTTGTGCCTCAGGATGATCAATGATGCTGCACTACAACCCAGCAAAGAGGTCTTCCTCAAGGTGGCCTGCGAGATCTTCTCTGACGGCAAGTTTAACTGGGGCAGAGTGGTGGCACTCTTCTACTTTGCGTGTCGCCTTGTCATCAAAGTGAGTGTTTTCCCCTGACCTTCAGTGCTCTCCTGTTGAACCATTTCGCCACAGGCCTGACCACAAGCTTTTCCCTTCCCTCACAGGCATTGGTGACCAATATCCCAGATATCATCCGTACCATCATCAACTGGACAGTGGACTACCTACGGGACCACGTGATTGCCTGGATTAGAGAGCAGGGAGGATGGGTAAGTGCTGTGCATACAGTGGCGGTTCTGGAAACTCTGCTGTGACAGATGCAGTCCAAAGTGTCCCAGCCCTTCTTTTTTCCTCTCTCTTGGTTGCAGGATGGCATCCGCTCCCACTTCAGCATGCCCACTTGGCAAACGGTGGGTGTGTTCTTGGCCGGTGTTCTCACCACAGTCCTGGTCATCCGGAAGATGTGAGAAGCAGGTGGGTGGGTGGGTGGGCAGGCAGGTGAGCAAGACCCAAGCAGAGTGGCTGGAAGGAACCCATGTGGCTCACGGCTGTGAGCCCAAGAGCCCATCGGCTCACTCCCTCCATTGGGGGTTCAGCTGGGTTTCCTTTGTCCCCTTATTGCAGACAGAGTTCACTGGGGGGGTGTGTGGAGGAGATGAGATGCAGTACCGTGCACACGGCAAACGCCGATTCTATGGTAAACACATGCATCTAAGGCCTGTGAGGTCAGAGGATGGTCTCATTTGTCATGGTGAGACTTCTCCCTCTCCAGCAGCAGTGAGGTCTAGACTCCTCCCAATGTCCTCCTCAGTCTACCTCTGCACACTGTAGTGCCGCCACCCCTCCCCCCCATGGCGGACTCAGAAGCAGTGTGTGCAACGTGCCCAGTGACGTGAGCAGCAGGGTGAAGTTTACCACTCTCACTATAGTGTTCATGTACTGTACTTTCTGCAGATTGTTATTTAAACCTTCATTTCCTCCCTCTCTTCTCCGTTCCATGTCTCCCATCTTGTGAAGCAGGGAGGAAAGTTGTTCTCTATGTTCACAGTGCCTTTGGCCATTTTCTATTTTTACTGTTTGATACGGTTTCCAGCTTCTCGTGTTTTCTACCTTTGTACAATTATATGAATTTCTGTTCTACAATGTTGGGTGTTTAACAGGACAATAAAAAATTTCTAAGAACTTGCAGTGTTTTTATGATATCACATCAATGAGGATGAGGTGAATGGAGCCAAAGAACAGAAGGTTTATTGTGAAAATACATTAACTGGGAGCTGTAACAGCAATACCATAGGAACATCAAGCATTAAGAACCCAGCGCAGCGATGCAAAAGACACACACTAGTTACTTCCTCCCATGAAGCATTAGACACAGATTCAGAGTGCACTGCATCACAACCCAGGTTTACTAGGGTACAATCCCTGGGTTGTGTGATGGCTCAGCATGCTGGAAGACAGTTTGGCGTGAGGAGCTCAGGTTAAGTCACAGCACAGGACATGGGAGTGGTCAGATGGCATATGTGAGTTGCTTCAAAGTGGTATGATTCCTCGTCACTGGTGAGTAAAAGCTGCTCAATTTACACAGTAACAGACGCAGTAGTGGACAGTCTTGAGAGCAACACGTAAATAAGCACCACAGTTAGAGACATTCATTTGTAACACCTTAGTCCTACAAAAATAGTAACAGTTTGTATTTCAACATTGAGACTCATTAGCAATTATGAAAGCAAAAGGCGGTGGAGGCGTTTCAGATGTGTTCAACACGAGTGCACGCCCTCCACGCCTCTTGTGCTCTTAGTGATTTGTCAATAACCGCAATCCAAGACACTTAATGGACGGACGAATGAGGGAACTCTGTCCACAGGTCAGATGAAACACGTGATGTTGAAAGCTGAAACTAGTTCATGGTTGGTACTGTAACAAACTTGGAAACAGGATCTTTGCATTAAAAAAACTACCTCTAGTCCCTTTAAAAGAAAGCAGGCAAGGACAGACCTCATCCTTACGTCAACACACAAAGCAGACCTTGTTCGCAAAGACATCCCATAGGAGTGTTGGTGAGAGGGTCTGGGGGAGGAGTCAGGGAGAGTGGCAGACTATTTCTCTCCACTGATTGAGTAACAGACCTTCCATCAGTGGCACCTGGTCAAGCCACCAGCATTGTCCAGTCACTTTTCACCCGTCCGTACTGCAGGTCAAAGTGGGAGGCCAGGAGAAGGAGGAAGCCAAAGGAGACAAGTGAGCATTTAGAAACTGTCCCGTTTGTTGATGGGGCACTTTGGCCCCAATGGGTGTCCTGTGATCAGAAAAGAGTACCCACCTGTATGTCTATGAGCTCTTTATGGAAGCGCTTGGCCAGGTGGGGACCATTCTTCATTGTGGGAATCTCATAAGTCTGTGAACACAGAATCCAAAAAGGTCACACACATGCATGCATGGATGGACAGCAAGATGATGGGTCTGTGGTCAGCGCAGACTACCTTTCCTTTGTAGAGCAGGCTGCCCACTGGGCAGACAACACAGGCCGTTCCTGAACCAAACACCTCCAGAACCCGTCCCAAGTCTAGAGCCGCCAGCAGCTCCTTCATTGTGACTGTACGCTCAGTCACCTTGAACTCACCCTGCAGGGAAGGACAGAGGTCAAAGGTCGGTGGGTGGGTGGTCACTGACTCCTTGTCTTACCAACAATAAAGATACGAATTTTAAAAGATATGATTTCTGCTTCGTTAACTGCACTTTCTTCACATACTCATTTTCTAAAGTTTCAGTTTGTTGTGGAGGGATTGCAATTTATGTTTTCCACTCAAGCTGATGAATAGTGGTAAAGCACTGCCAAACAGAATAAGAATGTGCAATCCTACTAATTCAAATCACTTCCACTTCCACAGTGTTTACAGCTCGAGTCTGGTTTTCCTGGTGTAGATCATTAAAAACATGAGGAACACTGCAAATGTTTATAAGGTGAAGCAGTCAATTGGTACTGAATTTGAATTTTTGATGATCAAATTTTTATTTTGTCATTTCTAAATTACTTTTAACTTTAGTGCAAGTTAAAGTTAAAAGGTTAACTTTCTGTACATATCTATATTTCAGACTTTTACAGATCCTAACAGCAAAATAAATCAAACGAGATTGTATTTCTATGAAATTGTGACAGTGATAAAAGTAACTGGATTTGCAAACAAGTTACACACAGACTTCTGGTCTCATTTGTGTTCATAAGCTTAAGAAGCACAGCATTTCATAGTTTGAGCCTCTCTGTACCCCACCCATCTTACCCACTGGTGTGCCAGGTCCAGCAGCGACTGCCTGGTCACCCCGGGGAGAATAATGCCATCTAGTGGAGGAGTGACCAACTCTCTCTCTGCAAGAACACAGACAGACACAAGGAGGCAACATTATGAACACATCAGCAGAGGTGAACACACTCAAAATCACATCATGCCTGAGGTTTCGTTGCCAGCACCCTCACCTCCACTCTCCGTGGTCCAGTAAATGAAGAGGTTCATAGTGCCCACCTCAGTGATTTCCTCCTGCTCACCATACAGCCACAGCACCTGTTGGCAGCCCAGCTTGTTGGCTTCATTCTGCACTGCGATCGTGGGCCCATAGTTCCTGAGGAGGAGGGGTGGCATGACACACCAGAGGGCCACACACCACAATGTTTCATAATATTTTTAGTTTTAACTGTAACGTGTTTGATATATAACTGGATGCCTACAAGGGAAATCATGTCCATTGAAGGGTTTATGTAGATGATCATTAAGGTAATTAACTTTGACTGTTGATGAGTGGATTGATCCCTGCAGCAGTCAACTTCAGTTATTTACTCCTCCATCTGACAATTTACTCCAAACTGATATACAGTGTTAAGTTACTTACACTGATGTACCTATTTATGCAGCATGGTAATGTTTTACTGTATCAATCCATTGTAAGTACCGTGATCGACGGAAATACAGCAGAAACTTGGATTTAAACCTGGGTCTTTAGCTGCAAGGTAGCAGCTCTAAACTCCATGCAACCTGTTGTGCCTTAGAAAAAATCTGCACAACGTGCTGCAATAAATGAGGCCAACAAAAGAGAGACACACATCTTAGCATGGTAGTGGGGCCCACAGAAGGCTGGGTCCAACCTCACCCTCCAATCTTGAACTCGCCAACACCCCCTCTCCAGGCCCGCACATATGTGGGGTCTGCGAGCAAGGACACAGGATTGAAGGCCCCCGTGGCAAAGTATGGCCCCACAGGCCCCACAATGACAAAGAGTAGGGCATGGCCAGCACGGGAAACACCCAGAGAAGGCTGCGGATGACATGAAAACCACCGTGACATGCATTTCAAAGGTCACCTTGACAAACTTTGAGACATACTAACTTCCTGAAACTCTGGTAGGGGAGGACCTCTACAGTGTGCCAGGGGTTCTCACCTCTGTGCCGATGAAGGTGGGCCGTATGTAGAGGCTGGCATCAGACGAGTAGGGTACCCACTCCTGGTCCAGTTCCACAAGCTTCCTGATGCACTCAAGCAGCTCAGCCTTGTCGAAAAGCTGTGCATGAATGGAGGAGAGCGTTCAATGCATGCACACAGTACATAAACAGCAAAAGTGAGAAAACTGGACAGAGCAGTCCAGCTAAGCCAAGGATACAGAGCAAACACCAAGGGGCAGGACTGATTCCCTCCAGGCTTATCATGGCTCTGCTCATCAGGTGGAGGTCAGCAGAGATGACAGGTGAGAATGGACTCACGGGAAGGCAGCAGCGCTCAGCAGACCGGTGCATCCTCTCCATGTTCAGCATGGGTCGGAAGAGGCGAACAAGCTTGTCGTCTCCTCGGAAAGCCTTCATGCCCTCAAAGAGCTGTGGGCAGATCAAACAACACTCTGATTTACTCAAATTTATTTGTAATTTGCAATTTTGAATTCACATACGCAAAGGTCACACCTCAATGGAGTAGTGCAGGGCAGAGGAGGCAGGGTGCAGTGACAGGTTCTGGAAGGGCTTGATGTGCGGTGTCCCCCAGCCCTCCTGCTGAGACCAGTGGATGGTGAGCATGTGGTCAGAGAAGTGCTTTCCAAAGATCAGGGATGAGGGATCAGGCTTTGGCTTCAAGGTGGCACTGCGCTCCACAGTCATGTCAGAGGACTAGGGGTAGGAAAAGAAATTCAACAGAGGGTGGGGGATGGGGTTGCACAGTAAAACAGGATCCAAACCACTGGTACATTACCTTGAAGGAGGAGCTGGCAAAGCGCACGTAGCCCGGAGTCATGGGGAAGGGCTGACTGCACCACCTGTGGAGCACCTGGTTAACAGAAGGACAAGTAGACAGAAAGTGGACAGCAGGTTTAAAAACACCCCACAGCGCCACCCACAGGCATCACTCCGATTTACACATATTCACTTGCCAGATGTCTAATGAGAAGACAAACCTGAAGGCAGGGGGTCCCAAAGGCCCGTTTTTCTCTACACCACTTTGTTACTGACCTGGTCACCAAGAAACAGAGACTGCACACCAGTGAACCTGCAGACAGTTAACTATAACCAACCCTGATCAGTACCAACTAACCACAATCAGCACTAACTCCCCATGACCTGCACCAACTCACTGTGACCAGCACTAACTCACCCTGATCAATACTATTTAACCACGATCAGCACTAACTTACCATGACAGCCACTAATTAACATTAACTAAACATCAAAAGCAGTAACTAGTATTAACCACTATTAACTAATGCTAACCACTCCTAACTACCTAGAGACAGCAATAACTAACTCTAATCTGCATTAACTAACCCATACTCGCTCCCCTCAGGGGTCGATCGGCCACAGTGACCTACGCACGACCGGAACTCCGAGCGGAACCTACTACTAATGTAGAGAGATAAAAGGAGCTGTGACGGTCCGCTAATAATTGACACAGAAGACACACGCGGGCGCACGCATACACACACGTCACAAACACACTGATCTTTGGACCCACCGCTCTCAAAGCCGCCATCGCCGCTGCGTGTCTGAGAAACTGAGGCGACGTCCAAGCAACGGCGCCACCCCGTGCCGGCCACACCACCACTGCTGATTGGATCGAGGAACGAGGAACCGCCCCTACAGCAGAGACATTGACGCTCCTGACTGGAGAGACAAAGGACGCACTACTCCCTAAAAGAGACACTGTGGTTATGATTGGACGAAGCAAGGATGACCCGCCCTTATATCACATTCCGATAACCTTTGAATGAAACCCCCAAAATAGTGTTTTCACCCATTTTCCGTATTTTCCTCATATTCTGCAACCTGTGAGAGTAAATAATTCCAGATTAATTAGAAAACGTGTTACGGCGACCCTTGCCACTGGAGTTGGCGCTGTCGCTCGGCGGGCATGTTTGTGTATGTTTTTTGTGAATGGCTCAAATAACGACCAGGAGAAGGCCGATTGGCCCGCAATGAGGGGCGTTGCTCAAATAGTCAAAACAGATCTAGGATCAGTCTGTTTTCCGCTGCGAATTTTAACCAAGGTGAGTTGCACTGTGAGACTGACCTCAGGTCAGTTGTAGGGTACACGGTGGCGCTGTTGTAATCTCTTCCTGGTATTGCGGCGAAACAACACCAACTAGACTCATTTTTTTGTCACAGTAAGGAAGTATGACACAGGAATTAAAACGAACTTAAGGTCACAAAGAAGTCAAAGCATTTTTAAAAAAGCAGTTTGTCCTTATTTGCAGTATATTGCTGCTTTACTGTACATCCTTTTAATATTAAAAGTAAAGTATAAGATTCTTATTGATGTTTATACCTCTCAGTTTTTTCGGCAGGTTGTTCACCCTTTTACATCTTGGCTTTACTGTGAATTACAGTGTACTTAAGTCGAGGAAAGAAGCTGTCTCCATTGTGTGTGTGTACTGGTGGAGAGAGCAAGTGACCTTCACTGAATCTGCATTCATGTAAGATGACATGGTCGTGTTCATACATACCTGAAACATACAAATGTTACAAATATGGAGTTAATCTATTCATTATTATCTATAACTGCTTGTCCAGGTCAGGGTCATGGTGGTGGGAAGCCTGTCTGGGAAGCACAGTATGCAAGGTATTGTACTCAATGGACTGGTTGCCAGTCAATCACTCAATCACTCACACTCTCTCACACACAGACACACTCAGGGTAATTCAGAGCCACCAGTCCACCTGAGACTTTTAACTGGACCTTGGGGGAAAATGGAGCACCTATAGGAAACCCACAGACACACGTGGAGAATATGCAAACTGCATGGACTGAGTAGGAATCAAATCCATCTCTTATCACACTGCACAGGCATTATGAGGCACCAGCTCTATCTTGCTGTGCCATCATGATGTCCTGGACTTATGAATAAACATTCATGCTTTTCATCACAGTCGCTTTGATCTGTTGAGGTCAGCACAGTTCCATGTAGAGTTCACAGTTACTTTATTAATCTGATGTTGATCTTATATCATTAACAGTGGCACAGATGGGACATGTAATTTTCCTCAGTTTGCTCAGCAACCAAAAGTAAGAATTTAATCCTGTGTCTTGTGTCACAACTATCTATAAGCAGTGCTAGAGAATTTAGTAGATTTAGAATCACTCTTATTCAGTGAGATTAGAAAATTAGAAAGCACAAATAGCCACACTTGATACACAGTTCCAACAATTATGACTGATTAAATGTAACTTTTAAAAAGCTTCAAGAAAAAAAAATCCTGCTGGGGTGGATTGATCATTTAACTTGACTTTTGTGGCCATAGTTCAGTTCGGCCCCCCCGCTCAGCAGCAGCTCAATGCCAGTGCAGAAGGAGGCGTCTGCAGCCAGGAACAATGCAGCCTGTCCACACTCGGCTTCTGTCCCCATCCGGCCAATCAACTGTCAGGGAGACATGGGAAGTGACCGTAAAATTTACAGCAAGGAATTGCAGGACTTGGCGAAAGGTCTCACCACAAGTCATTCGTGTTACTGGCTGCTGCACTAACCTGTGCATCCTCGCCAGCTTTGATGGTAGTGGCAGCATTTCCTGTCTGTGTGGCCAGTTCCTCCCAAAGTGGTGTCATCACATTACCAGGAGAGATACTGAGATAAAGAGACACAGAGCCCCACTTGAGCTTTTACTCAGGCTCTCTAATGATGTACACAACCCACACAATTTAGGCACCACAGGGCTGCAGGACACAGATCTTCTCCAAAAACTCAAGCTCAGTGTACAAAAGGGTCACACCTCACAGGCTGCACATCAATCCAGGGTTTCCCCTTTTTAGTTACTATTCCAAGCCAACTCTGTCAACATGAGAAAGTAGTGGGTGATGGGCAGGCGTGCTGAGAAACTCACCAGTTCACTCTCACCCTGTACTGACTTTCATCAATAGCCATTGCCTTGGTCATTGCTGTAATCGCCCCCTAGTGGAACAACAGGCACACTGAGCCCATTAACACTTGATATCAAGTTTCACACATTCAGCTCACAAAGGGTGTGTTATCCAGCCCTGTGTACCTTGCTGGCCACGTATGGTATGGCATGTCCTTGACCAATGGAGCCCACCAGGCTGGACACATTGATCACATTTCCCTGGCAGCGGCGCAAGTGGGGCAGGGCATACTAAGGAACAGAGCACAGTGCTGAAATGACCCAAACAGCAAACTGTTTTTCCCAGCAGACAGCATGTCATCTGACACATAGTGCCTCACCTTGGTGGCCAGGAAATAACTGAGAAGGTTGAAGTTGAGCAGATCTCGAAACTCATCTGCAGTGGTCTCATCAATTGACTTGTGTGGAGGGTCTAATGAAGACAAAGGGGCAACAAAAGGATCATTGTGGTTCACACACTATGCTTACACCTGGTTTATGTACATTTGGACCGCCCCCAGACAGTCAGACTTGTACCTGTGACAAGTAATGTTATAATACCTGTGTCACTTGTGTGCATGTGTGAGTTCATCTGTATCAGGTAAAGAGTGTGAGAAGGTGACCAGCGTCACTGTCCAAAACTCACGCCAGCCAGCATTGTTCACCAAACAGTCGATTCGGCCAAACTTCTCCACCGTCACTGAGATGAGTGTCTGCAAAGGGAGGGACAAACAAGCAGAGAAATCTTTAGAGGGGAGTACAGTACTGCTCTAATCTCTCTCGCTCGCTCGCTCGCTCGCTCGCACGCACGCACGCACGCACGCACACACAGTGAGCATGGTGCAGTCACCACACCTACAAGCCAGGTGGACCACCTAAATATCCCCGTTGCGGCCCACCTGTGGCTACAAAAGCCACCTGACTTGCTCCTGCACCTTAATTTCTTCCTCCTTGGTGATGTCACAGGCCACAAACATGCAGCGGGCAGAGCCAGTGTTTAGTTCCGCCTCCAGGGCCCGGCCCGCTTGCTCTGAAGGAAGAATGGCTTGTTAAACACTTGCAGAGTCTTACTTCAGGTGTGCCACAGACAGCAATCACTTTGACTTACCTTTCTGACACCTGGTAAGTCACATGATTATGCACTGTAGTTTTAACCATACAGTGGACACACTCACCCCCCCGGGCGCAGAAGACTACCATGGCCCCATTTTCTACTGCAACAAAAAACACAGTGGGTGTTTTGTGAAAAATAAAGGCAACTTACTTCTCTTTTTGTCTGTGTGTTTAAACCAGGGGTCTAAATCTCCCCATAACAATAATTTTAATTCCTGAATGTATAATAAGGTTTGAATTAATGTATTTATAGGTGTGTTATTTACTTTTGGGTTTTTGTCTAATATTCTACAACTTAAAATTCCTTAAAATGTATGGATTCAAAAATAAAAGTCTGAACATTGCAAAATTGTCTAGTTATCACTTAGAGTAATAATAATGCATTTAGAAATATTTTAAGACTGCTGAAATGTTTAGAAAATTTTCAATTTTTAAATCCAATCATTTTTATTAATTTTAAGTTGTAGAAAACAATATTAATCACAAATATAAAAAAACAAAATGGGAATGAAATAAAAATACAGACACTTAATTCAACACTTCAGACCGTAAAATTACTATTTTGGGGCGGCGTGGGGTCTCAAAAATGTGCTCCCCCGCTCTCACCGAACACTTTGACGATGCCTTTCCCGATGCCCTTGGAGCCCCCCGTGACGACTACCACCCTGCCTGCGTAGCGCGGAGCTCCGGACATCGCCGATTACCGACGGATAGCGGATCGATGTTTCACTGTCGATGGTCTACTGTACGGGAAAGAAGTAACGTCTTTCTCCCGTGTGAAAACCCTCCGGATTCCTTCTGAGAAAATCTGTGTAGTTTAACGCTAATTTTTTAAAAAGAAAACTTTTTAACTTCCCAAATCAACTCGAATCGCCCCATCCTAGTTTCATCACCTGACTGCCCGTCAGTCAGTTTCTCAAGAGTCACGTGTTCCGCCGAGGCGGTCACACTGGATCGTGGGAAATGCAGTCCGCTCTGCACTGAAGACTAAATGGAGTCTACATTTCTCTTACATTGTCTCAGTCTTGTTGCTATTTTGATGTGTTTTTGTTAGATAATTACATCTGATTTATTGACCTTGACATTCTGATTTATTAATGTTGACCAGTAAACTGATAACTGTATCTTTCATACCTCTTTTTTGTTTGTGCCTCTGGTCCTTCGGCCTGTCCTTCCGCTGTGAAACTTTATGTCTGTAATGTCACCCTCTGTGGACAGTGAACCTGAGGCTCTAAGTTCTGTTTTCCATCCTCTGTGTCTGAGGTCTGAACCCACTTGAACGTGTTGGAGGAATTTGGGCAAGTTAGCACTTCTATTAAAACCTTTAGGGTCTGTGCACGCAGCATGCTGGGAGAACTCCTTCTGGGTGTCTCCCTGAACAATGCACGGTGGCCTCTTTATAAGCAATTTGCTGTTGGTATGGTTGCATAGCAGACAATAGCCAGGAAATGGCAGTTAAACAGTCAGTGGAGGAGTACTGACAGGCAGTTTACTCAAATAACGTGACGTGCGGGATGTGCATAAACTGAGGGAGGATAATGGGGTGCAAATGTTAATCCAGAAGGAATGTTCCTCAATATAAGTTCTTGAGTAACTGCAACTTGACCAGACAAGACATTCCTAAAACATTCCTTTTCACATATGTCTTTGTGCCCACATTTGAGGACAGCACTGTGTCTATCTGAATGTTCATGTCTGTGTTAGGAGGCTTAGTTGAAGGGAGCTGACATCTGAGATGGAAAGTGGAGGTTCTGAGTGACTGAAGGGAATGTGGGAGGTGGGCTAGGTTGGGGTGTTATGGTGACAGTGGATTGTAGGATATTGAATTTCAGCTTGACAGCATTCTCAAATTTCTCAGAAGACCCAAGGAGGCGTGAGGACCCTGGGAGTTAAACTCCTTCACCTACAAGCAAGATGAACCAGAGCTGGAGTGGGAGGGTGGACTTTAACCAGGAGGTAACCAGTCACACATGAATGTGTGTGTGTGTGTGTGTGTGTGTGTGTGTGTGTGTGGCGGGGCAGAGCAACCAACCCCACAGGAGGGAGAGTGAGATGGACCCCTCAGGAGAGAAGCAAGACTGAGTCTGAGGAGACAGACAGAGACAGAGCACTGACCACCTGAATGCAGGACAAAGTTGATCCCCAGCAGTTCCTCCCAGTGACAAACAGGGTGAGTCCTCTGTCCTGCTAGTATTACTAATGATGTGAGTGACAGGGTGAGTTCTTTGTCCTACAAGTATCACTAACAAGGATTTTTGATTGCTTCTTTGTAGCCCCTCTTCTGCTGTCCTGCCTAGGTGAAGGTGGATGCCAAGTTTGACAAGTGACAGAATTGATCAGGTGAACAAATGTATCAATTTTGACTAGTTTTATTAGCTGTGACAATCATTTTAAGTGGGTGCTTTCTTGCTTTATCTCAAAGGAGGAAATGAGAATTCTGGGAACAATGATTGTGATGTCCCACTGATTCAGCATCCCCTCCATCAGTTTGCATTGTCAATATAACCTGAATAAGTAGGTTTGTAATAACGATAACTTTTGATTAGAATTAGGACACTGAAGAAGTTTACATTGACCACAGTAGTTAAGCACGTTGGTGAGAATAAGTCTGTCTGTACTTCCTGTCTGTGAGGCCCAGAATTACAGATGGATGGAATGGAGATTGAGGACAAGGCCTGTGAGAGGTGCCAAGGGGCCGGCGCAGATACTGGGGACAGCGGGCACAGTGGGTACAAGGGTCTGTGGCAGGGCGGATGGGTGCTGAGTGAGCGGCTGGCCATCAATGTGTGTGGGATGCGCTACGAGACTCACACACGCACCCTGACGCAGTTTCCAGACTCTCTGCTGGGTGACCCACAGCGCCGCCTGCGCTACCTGGACCCGGTGCGCAATGAGATATTCCTGGACCGCAGCCGCAGCTGCTTTGATGCCATCCTCTATTTCTATCAGTCGGGTGGACGGCTGCGGAGGCCCCCCCATGTGCCTCTGGATGTCTTCATGGAGGAGCTGCGTTTCTATGAGTTGGGTGAGGACGTGATAGCACGCTTCCGTGAGGATGAAGGTTTCCCTCAGGAGGAACCCCCACCACTCCCCCGCAATGAGCTACAGAGGCGCCTATGGATGCTCTTCGAACACCCCGAGTCTTCGTCGGCTGCCCGTGTCGTTGCCATCATCAGCATCATGGTCATCATCATATCCATACTCATTTTCTGCCTGGAGACGCTGCCGGAATTCAGGATTGAGAAGGACCAGAGGGAGGTGAGGGACACATAACATTGTGAGAATGTCCATAGAAGGCAAGAAAGACACATACAGGTGCTTGAGAAGAACAGACAGTAGTAATACTGTGGACACCAAGGCAGGGGGTGGTGTCCAGGTGAGAGGCAGAGGGGGGAGTTTCTAAGTAAAAGACAAAGGGACAAGTGTTCCAGTGAGAGACATATGCAAGACTTAAGTACAAAAATTATGAAGGTGAGTGTGAGTGCGGAGGTGAGGCTTATTGGATTGCATACAAAAATTCCTGTCCAGTCCGAGTCCAAACATGAGTCCAGCAGTGTGTTCTTGGCAAACCTGGTTCAGGACCTGCAGCACAGCATATGAACAGTGGACACCCTGAGAGCAGCCCTTAGGTATGGTTGAAAAAGAGGGTGGGCAAGGCAGTGGGGGGGGGGGGTGTGATCATGTTACTCCTTAAGGTCTCCGGAGTTATTTTTGGAGGAAAGACATCCCATAGAAGACACTGACACATAAGTATACACCTGAGATAATATACTGCAAGGCTGGTCTGCTAGTGGGTACTAGACAGCTGTTTTCCAACTGAGACAACACTATGACTCAGAGTTTACAATCTGAGGACAAATCTAGTGTCCATAGTCCCTGCATCACCTGGTTGTTAATTCCAGAAGCTCACCAGACTCTCACAGTCATCATGAGTATCACAGCACACAATGACTGACCAGAACCTCTTCATCCACTGTATGTCATACTGAAACATCCTATCAGATAGCCTAAAGCTTAGGAGCACAGGTCTGCATCCCAGGACCTGAACCTGCATCCTCCTGGTGATGAGTTCAGCTGTTCCCCCAGAGACAGAGATAGACTCACACTCAGCAGCCATGTAACATGAGTAAGTCAAATGTTTCCATATTCTTGGGGTGTTTATATATAGAGGGACAAGCCTGTGGCACAGTGCTCTGACCAACATATCAGTGTTTATTTGGTTGTTGCCCTACAGCTTGTCAAGGGGGTCAAATCCCTCTTTACATCCTGTCCAACCTGTCCTCTGTCCTCTGTGTCCCACTCTGCAGCAGCTTGATGGAAACGGGTCCAACCCCAGCGGCCATGCCCACTTGGAGCACAGCCCCTTGCACAACCCCTTCTTCCTGGTGGAGACCATGTGCATCTGCTGGTTCTGCTTCGAGTTGCTGATGCGCTTCTCCTCAGCACCCAACAAGCTACACTTCTTCAAGGACACGATGAACGTGATCGACTTGCTTGCCATTGTCCCCTACTGGGTCTCGCTGGGCACGGAGCTGACCCAGGCGGGGGGTGGCACGCAGGCCTCTTCGCTTGCTATCGTCCGTGTCATCCGTCTTGTCAGGGTCTTCCGCATCTTCAAGCTGTCCCGTCACTCCAAGGGGCTTCAAATTCTAGGCCAGACACTGCGGGCCAGCCTGCGTGAGCTCGCTCTGCTCATATTCTTCCTCTTCATTGGGGTCATCCTCTTCTCCAGCGCCGTTTACTTCGCTGAGGTGGACCACACAGAGACGCACTTCACTAGCATCCCTGAGGCCTTCTGGTGGGCCGTGGTGTCCATGACCACGGTGGGCTACGGAGACATGTACCCAGTGACAGTGGGTGGGAAGCTTGTGGGCTCCATGTGTGCCATTGCTGGCGTCCTCACCATCTCATTGCCTGTCCCTGTCATTGTGTCTAACTTCAGCTACTTCTACCACCGTGAGACCGAGTGTGAGGATACCACAGAGTATACACATGTGAGTACATCTCTGTGGGAGGAAGCAGAGGTGGATGTGGACAAGAACAAGGACAGGGAGGATCACTGGAATGGCCCCGAAGGAGTGGGCTATAGGGGCATCTGTGTCCCTTTGGACAGCACTATACTGAGGGGACTGTGTGCTGGACAGGGGGGACAATATAGAAGTGGGAATGTGTACCTTAGGGAGCCCCTGGTGACCCAGGTGTGACACTACCATGCTGAAAACAGTGATGCACTGAACACCACCCTTCTGGGACACAGAGGCAGGGTTGGTGCAAACAATGAACAAAGACAGCAGTGAAAGTTACCAACAGTTTATCAGAATGTTTGTACAGCACAGTACAGCAAAGGATTATATGGGTTAAATTGTATATTATATATTTACACACAAATTTTATATTCATGTTAAATTGTTTTGACTACGTACTTGTTCAGTGATGAAACAGCAACTGTTTATGTTCACCTTTCAGTCTCAGCACAGTTCACCCAGTGAGTGTATTAGTGACTTATCTACAGTACAGTACAGTACAGTACAGTACAGTACTTGACAATGTGTATATGCTGTTGTTTTATTCAAATATGGAGAATATATCTGTGAAAACAAATATCAAGTCAGGTGTGCACACTCACTCAAATAATGCCAGGTGCTCCGTGCCCTGTGCCCCACCACCTCTACTCACATCTGTCAACTTGTCATAAAGAAAAGGTCTGCATTTATTTCCTGTGCAGGAAACCTGGACTGTTGACCATATCCACCTCGCCCAGTTCCATTCCCAATGGGTCTTGGGAGTCCAAGTCCACAGCCCTGTGTTGCTGGATGAGTGATTCTGTCATGTCCACCTCTGGTGCACCCCCCAGGGACACTCCATTCCTCACAGGCAGGAAGTGGGAGAAAGGAGGGGCAGAGTTCTGCACGGACACTTTGGATGCCAGCGTAATAGGAAGTCCATGATGAGGAGATAGGAAGATGGTGTAACCATCAGCCAGGAGTAGCTCCCGAAAAGTGCAGTCTGCCTCCGTGTACATCCGCTTAGGGAAAGAGAACCATCAGTTCAAAACAGGAGCAAACTATTCTGGTGTTTCAGGGAATTTCACAGCACAAAGAAACACACTGAACAGTGACAGACAAAACGAAAAAGACGGTGAAGGAGGAAGTAGACAAGACCAGGCATGTATCTAACATGTGGGTGTGTGTACAGTCAGGGGGTCAGTGTCAGACCCCTTCCTGTCTCACCTGCCCTCTCAGGTGTCCATGACTGTCCACACACAGGTAGAGAGAGGACAGCACACCCTGGATGACCGTGTGACCAGCTTGCACTGACCGTAGCTCAAGCACACCTGCAAACACACACACACACACACACACACACACACAGTTATAAGACCAACATCTTATAACTGGAACTAATGTCTCCCCAAACTGTATGGTTCAGAGGTCAGGGGTCAGCACACTCACTGTTAGCGGTCTGCACTGGAGAACCTCTTACTAACCCATCCAATGTGATCTCCAGGAAAAGACCCCGTCTTCTGCTCTCTGAGATCAGAAACAGAGGGACTTGATAAAGACATGAGCGTGAGACAGCAGAAGCAGAGTGAAACTGCGGTAGAAACAGAGATGGGGAGAGAGGCAGTGGTACCTGTGTACAGGTGTCTCTGTCGCACCTGGTCATGGAAGTGCAGGGGAGGGCTCTCTGGGACATGGAATGGTCCAGAGAGGGCCAACTGCAGAGCGCAGATGCACACACAAAACAGAGAGGCAGGGGGGACCATGGCTCAACTGAACAATACTGGAAAGCAGAGGAAACAGTACAGGTAAAGAGACAAAAAAACTACAATTGTACAAGCAAAAAAGTCCAGAAAGATGAAATGTAGCACCAAAGGCAACAGAAACAGATGTACATCAGTGAAAATGAAACCCCAAAGCGAGACGTCCAGTAGCAAGCCAGTGCACATGGGAGTGGGGCCGGTAGAAGGTTTATATAGCAGAGGTGAGAGGCAGGAGGCCAAGCAATGCAGGTAGACAACCAGGTGAGTCACCATGTGCTAAGGAAAGATAACGATGGACACGGAAATTAAAAAGTGCAGAAAAACTGAGGGTTACCACTGATGGGGTTTCTCCTCTCTGTTCCCTAAGTTGGAGGGCAGAGGATGAACCAGCCATTCACCATCTCTGTCTCTGTTTCTGGCCACCTGTCCTTGTGACTTGACCATCTGCAGTCAAGCTGCATCGTATTTCCAGCAGAGGAATACCTCCACAAAGAGCCGTGCTAACGGCCTGCAAGTCCAGCCTAAAGAAAGTGTTTGAGGTAGCAGTTAAATGATCAGTGGCCACAATAAAATGTACTCTAGTGTCTATATGTAACAATCATAAAAGCATAGTTACAGTGAGCCTTATCTCTGGATGAGTAAGTGGACCAAACACATATCCTGAGTGGAAATGAACTTGCAGGCAAACAGGGGTCTGGTTTCCACCTTCAGCGAAATGGCGGAAATTAATTGAGAGCAATTGGACACCAATGTACACACACACACACACACACATGTGCACAGGTACACACAGAAAGACCCATACAGACACATCTCTAGGTAAATGTAATGTTTTAAAGTATGTTAGTTGTATTTGGGCAGTTGGTCAGTCACCCTTTGGCTACAGCAGGAGAGCCACTGTGAATGACCTCAGTGGTCCCTGTGAGTCATAGAACAGTGCATCTTATTTAGATCTGAGAAGCTTTTTCCCAACATTCATCAAAACTCCAAACCATGGACTGTCTTGGTATGTCATGTACCATGGTGGTGTGAGTCTGTGTGCTGGGCAGAGGTTAGAGACCACACAAGGACTGTCTTTGGGATGCACAACACTGCCTGATTTCTGTCCTCTTGCATCCTGACTGCAATAAGAGCCAGACAGCTGTGCTGATAAGGAGCAGTTTGTGAAAAAGTCCCCTTCTGAACTGTTTGTTTTAGGAATGAGTTGAAATGAGAATCCCTGTAATAAAA
This sequence comes from Arapaima gigas, assembly GCA_900497675.1. NCBI lineage: Eukaryota > Metazoa > Chordata > Actinopteri > Osteoglossiformes > Osteoglossidae > Arapaima > Arapaima gigas. The sequence goes on from UFQX01000222.1 coordinate 71,003, forward strand.
GCAAATGAGTCTCGGGCCCTATCATACTTCGTAAATGGAAATTTCACACAGGTTCATAGCTGTCGGCTGTAAATCTGAACATTGTATGTGGTTTTGTTTGTGCACAGGTGGAGTCACTGTGTCAAAGTGAAGAACATGCACCAATGCACTCTGAATTCACACTACAGCTACAGTACCTTGAGATCCTCTCCCCACCCGTCCACCCCCCTCCTCTGTGTTCTTCTAGGCTTTTTGTTTTCCTTGCTGCTCTCTGAACCCGGGTCTCCGTGATATCCCAGGACCCCGCCTCCACATCATGGCTGCAATTTGCTTCCCTGAGAGGAATCAGGAGGATTTATGTCTTTCTGGCCATCTGCCCCTCTGAATCGTACCCTCCTTCTACATCCCTTTCCTCCTCTGTGGGGATTAAGTGTGACGGTGTTTCTCTTCTCTTCCCAACATGGTGATTTTCCATGAATGTGTCTCTTCTTGTTCATCTGTCACCACTTCTCCACAAGGGCCAATGTCAACCTATTGGTCCCCCCCCCACCTTTTGCAACCACAAACACCCAACAACACCTCTGTTTTGCACCATTCCAATGAATCATAAACTTAAAGACAGACTCAGAAAGAAAATTTGGTATAAATTTGAATAAATCACTAGCATTTTTATTCACTATACATACAATGTGGATCCAGAAATAGAATTAAGAATTAAGGGATTTCTATGATAATCTCATATCCATCTGTCTGGTAAGAAAGTCAGTTTAAATGGACAATAATGATGAATAATAAGTGAACACACAAATTGAGAGGCAATAAATATGTTGTACAAATCTAAGATTAAATATGCAAAATTTCAAAAACGTAAATAAATATAAACAGACTGTTAGATCTGAAAATTGAGAAGATGCCATTAATAAATAATGAAGTACCTAACATCCATTCTAGAAAAAACAATCAGCAGTAAGAGAGATGAAATATTTTAACAACAGTTATTGTAATGCTACTTTTAACTCTAGACGAGTGCTTATTTTGGTTAAGATGGTCGTCTAAAGTGAGTGGATCCTCTACCAGAGTCACCATTAACCAGGAAAGGTGACACTGACTGGTCACCTTATCTGACATTAGAGGGTGGCATAGAGGTCTGATAATAAAAACAGAAAGATGGCTGATGTCAGAACATAGGATCTGTCTGAGAACGGAACAGACGGCAGGTATGTTAGTAAGGACTGGGGATGGACTCCAGTTGAGTGGGGTTTGCTAGAACCCATGGCTGTCTGTCACATCGGGCTACAAGGACATCTCACTCACACAAGATGATGGTATAGAATAAACTAGGTTGCCATGGCAGTCTAGCTAACAGCTACTGATTATTAATAATTTCAGATGATTGACCTGTGTGGGTAAAAAGACTACCTCTCACTTTAAGTACTCAGGTAAGTGTCAGTGGTACTGCTGAGGCTGAGGGTTTTGTATCTGTCCTAGCTAATATGAAAAACTGAGTGGGTCACCATGAGGACTGATGGGACATCCAGAGGGGTTAGGGTGGAGAAGGTGCCATGAAGATAGTGAAGGCAAACAGCACGAGGCCCACAGTGAACTACTGCAGCTTATTGGATTGTGTTATTTGGACTGTAGAAGCTGCTAAGACACTTGTTGGATTTCAGGCCTGCACAGCTGTTAGTGGTGGAGTACAGCAGGGTGTCACCGGGGTCCCAGTAGAGGGTGAGTAGGTCAATCATAGAGCAGTGGTGTAGTGTGTCAGCTCAGCACCGGCTCAGGGGAGGTCACAGGGAGGAATGACATGTCTCCGGTCATAGGCTGTATCGTCGCTTTCCTCTCCATCACTCCCTTCGTCACCTGGCCGTGCCTTCTCATCCTCCTCCGTCTCACTGCCTCGGTCCTTCTCCCGGCCACACAGCAGCTCCCGTTCTCGGTCCTGCTCCCGATATGAGTGCGGCAGAATGGGCACCTGTAGAGCAGAGCAGAGGGTCTTTAGCTTCAGTGGGGACTACAGGCACAGGGTGGAACTTGTGCTACCTGTGTGTTACCTTGATGAACCATGAAAAATGTTGCAGGGACTCACCTGGCTTTCGTGGGTTGGCAGGGGACAGTAGCCCGATTCAGTCCTGCGGAGGAGGCACGGGGAGTGTCGGTGTAGTGGCTGAGAAGAGTGAGAGCACAGGGACATTGGGGAGTGGGAGCGGGCAGAGCGAGGAGAGTGAGGGCGGGACTGGGATCGAGACTGTGGGTGGGGCTGTGGGAGAGAGTGGTGGTTCATCGGAGGTGGCCTCGGGGAGCGGGGAGGTAATTCTGGTGGCTTCAGTCGGTCCACCAGATCCATATCAGTCAGAATGGGTGGGAGGTTGTGAACTTCATCCACCTCAGAGATGTCCCCATCGATCTCTGCCAGTTCCGCTTGGGACAGGAAGGCCACTATTCCAGCACCGAAAGAGTCACCCACCACATTGATGGAGGTGCGCATCCTGTCGCTGCAGGAGCAAAAAACGCAGAAAAACAGCCTTCAGACCTCAGATGGACCCTGCACTCACGCTGCATAAAGGCTGTACCCAACCATTCCTGTTTTTGCACCTTCAGCTGGTAGATGGCAAAAGTGGTAGTAAAAGACAAGACTTTCCCACCTGGATGCCACCAGGCCTCAACCCCAAAACCGCTCCTGAACCCACTCACAGGAGCCAGTCCACGGCGACCAACAGGCTGATGTCCTGTGTAGGAAGTCCCACAGCAGTCAAGATGAGAAGCATGGTCACTAGGCCTGCACTGGGGATGCTGGCTGCTCCCACACTGGCCAGGGTGGCGGTCATGCTGCAGGCAGCAGCAAAGTAAACATCATACATGCAGCTTTAATTAGGAGCCAAAAGAGAAGAACGGCTGGTAGAGGCCATCTCCCCAACCCTGTCCAGCAACACAGATGTTGACACTCATTGCTCATTGTGTGTGTGTGTGTGTGTGTGTGTGTGTGTGTGTGTGTGTGTGTGTGTGTGTGTGTGTGTGTGTGTGTGTAAAGCAAATATCTCAAGAGTCTTTTGCAGGCGCTACACAGGAAGCCTACCTGACAGTGACAATCTGCCCGCCATCCAGCTCAATGTCATTCATCTGGGCAATAAAGATGGCAGCCACAGCCTCGTAGAGCGCTGTTCCATCCATATTGATTGTGGCACCGATGGGCAGAACAAATCGCGTCACACGCTTGTCAATCTTGAGGTTCTCCTCAAGACAACGGAAGGTAACAGGTAGTGTGCCCGCACTGTGGGAAGAGCAGGAGCTCAGCATCTGTCCTGAGTGAAGCTGGTTACAATTTTACATTTCTCTTCAGTTCCTTTCAGGAAGTTTAGAAAAGTATAATAAGAAAGATCAGGTTCTTCTACAGGATGTAATCAATCACACTCACACATGCACACACCTGCTGGCTGTGCCCAGTGCAGTGATCCAAGCCTGAAAAATGCCAGAGTAGAAGGCAAAGGGGTTCTTCCTGGTGACGGCAAAGAAGATGACCGGCAGGATGATGCCGCCGTGGATGACCAAGCCCACCATGACTGTCACCATGTACATGCCCAGCTGCCGGGCCACAGCTTCCAGGTCCCCGATAGCTGCAATCTTCCCACAGATAAGAGAGGCAATGCCCACAGGGGAGTACCTGGGGCCAAGGGAAAGAGTCAGTAGATGTGAGATGGTTAGCATGAAGATCCTTGTTAATCTCTATCATTAGTATGGGGCTAAGCACTTCAGATGACCCCTCGATGCCTGAGTCCTTCAAACTATTTGGCTAAATTCTCCAAACTGACCCTTGGTTGTCACTGAACTGGTGTGCTATGTGGGATGTGGAAGGTGGCTTCCTGTAGCTACCCGCATCAAGTTCTAAACTTTGGTTATGGGCTACAAGTCAATCAAAGGTGTCAACACCCTGACACCTACAGGACCTGATCACTTGCTACAGCCCAACTGGACAGCTATGCTCCTCCACCTATGAACACCTGGTGATCCCATTCACAAGCAGTCTAAATCAAAAGCACAAAGGTTTCTATCTTTTGACTTTATTTGGAGTACCATGATCTCCCATAACACTTTTGGTACATTGTTTGTACTCCAAATCAGTTCTATGTGCAGCTACTGGTGCAATCTGTGCTGGGAAAGATGGACTAAGTGACAATACTTTAAAAACTATATATCTGTATGTGTACTTCTATCTTTGGGTGAAATTCACTTTTGTTTGCTCTGAGTTGTACTTTGCGTTGACAAAAAAAACATCTGCTAAATGAACACACATAAATATTAATCTCAACTCCATCAGTTCACGGACCTGAACTGCTTCCACAGACTCCTTAGTCATCTTGGACTGTCACTGATATTTTGGTCTACAGTTCTGCACTGTGTAACTTGATGTTTCAGTTAGAATCAGGCTGGGACTGCAGAAGAAATGTCCCAAATCTTCTGGATATTTTGGGTGCAAAATAATGCAGGACAAAGGAACATGTTTAAGGATGACCAAAGGAACCAGGGGTCAGGTGTACAGACACAACTGGGTGTCCTGAGACAGGCAGAGAACCCTATAGTCATCTGAGACACTCACCACATGATCATGGAGACCATCTTCATGATGATTTCATTAAGTATGTTAAAGAAGTCTGACATCAGCTTTCCCCGCTCACCCATCTTACCCATGCATATCCCAAAGGTGATGAAGAACCCTATAAGTCCTGGAAAGACAGACACAAGTGTGAACTCTCTCTCCCTCTCTCTCTCTCTCTCGCTCTCTCTCTCTCACACACACACACACACACACACACACACACACACACACACACACACAGTTATCACTGATCTCTTTGGCCCTTCATAAACATGGTCCATCTTGAAGCTCTCTCAACTGCATCTCTTTCTCCTTCTCCACATAGTCCTACTTATATTAGACTTATATACTTAGTCCTACTCTCATATTTTCCCCTCCCCCTCTCCATATCCCACAGTCCCCCTCTTCAGTCTGGCCCAAGCTTGCTCACCCAGTACATTCATGCCCCACTTGAACTCCAGCTTCTTCCTGGAGATGTATACTGGCTCAGTTTGGTTCTGGATGGGCATGGCTATCTTCTTTATCACTGTCTGTACCTGGAGGTGACACACCAAGGAAACTGTGTGAACAAGGCGCACCAAGCCAGTGTGTTGGCAGTGGACCCAAGCTGAACTGCCTGAACAGAGACAGCAACCTGTTTTTGGAGCCCTGGCAAAGGTCCGACACCCTGTCTGGTGGCCCTGAAAAGTGGGTATGGCGGTTACAGCTCATGGAGGGCACAGTGGACAGGAACAGATTACCGTGCTGAGTGAGACAAGGGCTCCAGCAACAAAGACTTTTTAATTACGTCAATACCGAAAAACAGGATTTGGAGCAATGCGAAGATTGGAGACCGGATTATGTTTAAAATTATCAACAGAATCGGATGAACAAGAACAATACCTCCAGCTGAGTTCATCCTACCACTTTAAATGGCGCCTTTGTCACAGTTCTTACAAGAGTCTGCAAAGCCAATCAGTGGCGGTTGGTTGATCCGGGGGAAACAGTGGTGTAAAAACAAGGGATTTGCGGTTTTATGAGTTAAGATGATGTGTAAGAACATTAACCATTGTTCATGGCATCATTGACTTACTGGTGACATCATAAAAACCCTGAATATTGGTAACACAGTGTTTCAACACTGTCCATCTGGCTGCAGTGTGCATCCCAGAGCACGGCACCCTCTACGGCACCCCCTCCCCCCACAACACCCTCCCACGGAGCACCCTGTGCTCACCTGCTGAAAGCATGCTTGCACCAAGTTCTCTGGAAACAAGTTCCGGATGAGGTCCAGAAAGGCATCCAGGCTGCTGACCTCCTGGTTCTTGGTGGCCGTGCTGATCTGAGTCTTGAGTTTTGGGTTCCCAGGGTGAATCCCCAGCACCAGGATGACCCCCAGCACAGCAGCGATGACTGTGGTGGACATATAGTAGACCATTGCCCTGGAGCCCATGCGGCCGCTGGAACGAGCATCCAGACCAGCCAGTCCTGAGGGAAGGAGCCAGTGCAGTTGAAATCACCAAGCTCATCACACCTTTTTTGTGAAAAAAACTGAGGGGAAAAAGCAGTTTTAGGTAACATTTTATTTAAAACTGTGATTCGATGAAAAAAAATTAAAACTGAGATCATCAACTCAAAGGCTCATTCCAGAACTATACAGCCACTTGTTGTGAAAGAGTCTGACCTGTGATGAGGCTGGAGATGATAAGGGGCAGGATGAGCATCTTCAGCATCCTCATGAGGATGTCGCCAGGAAAGGAGATGAGCATCAGGGTGTTGGCATCCAGATCGGGGACGTAGCGCAGCATCATTCCAAACACAGACCCCATTATCACACCTGGCCAACAAGTGGGAGGAGGATCAGGTGAACAGGCTCATACTTACACACACATACACACACACGCACACAAAAACACACCCACCCAGCACAGTGACAACGAGGAGCAGGTTGTGGCACATCCAACCACAGTGGGTCGAGGAGCTGGACCTGGGCGGCGTCTCTTCCACACCCTCACATTGCCCCCTGGTGGTCTGGCTGCTGGGTTGTTGATTCAACATTCTGCCTGAGGAGAGAAAAACATCTCGAAGAGCGTCACCAGCATCTGGAGAGCACTGGAGTCACGGCGGAGGAGGTCCATTTCAGTTGAGTCCTGGGAAACATCAGTGTTCAGCACCCAGGCTGGGTCCTAGAACTACTCCTCACAGCAGATGGCTCCAGGTGAAGAGAGTACTGTCTGCTGGATGCTGGAATTGTAGCTTGCAGGTTCAGTCTGGAGCTCCATGTTGCTTTCAAAGCTCTTATAGCAGAATAAGAGCCTACTCTTTCTGTGGTCTTCCCAGATTTCTACCATTTCCATCATCAGTACCCCACCTCCCTCTGAAAACCTGCTCTGGGATCATTGGTCACCCTTCAGTGCACATCATATCAAACCGCTGGGGGTCACACCAGGCACCTTCCAGCTACCAAACTGTAGCTGGAAATCTCACCATGGCAACCACCTGATGACATTAAGAAGCTGGTCCTTCTGGGGTTGTGTGTTTCTCATAGGAACTGGTGGATTTGTGACTGGGACTGTCCCAGGCCTGTAGTGACGATCACTGTGTGTCTGTGTGTGTGTGTGTGTGTGTGTGTGTGTCTGTGCAGACATGGGTGCTATTGTATATCTGAAGAGGATTAGTGCCTATGGCTGATTGTTTGGTGTGAGCAAAGCAACGAGATGTAATTCCATAACTCCCTTTTATGAAGATGGTGGGTGTGGTGATGGGGGGGTACCACTGGCCACACCCCTGTGCTAGAGTGCTATGTTCGGGAAGTTACTGTGCAAAGTGGTTTTGACTCTCTATGTCTTACAGTACCTAACAGCTGTGGATGTCCGACATGGATCAGGGTGTGTGTGTGTGTGTGTGTGTGTGTGTGTGTGTGCACGCGTATCCCTCCCTCCCTCCCTACCTCGCTCTCTCTCTCTCTCTCTCTCTCTCTCTCTCTCTCTCTCACTTTAATCTGAATGCATTAATCTGTTGTTTGAACTCCTTAAGCACAGACTGTCTCACATCTGCTCTCTTCACCCTCCTCATACGATGCTATTTATACAACCCCCCAACACACACACTCTCACTCCTCGTCATCTCTCCTACAGCTTTTCTTTACTGTCAACTCACCTCTTCTGTATAGGTTATGCATCATACAGGTACCGTCATCAATAACAACACAGGTGTCAACAGCAGCACTACTGCAGACACTTTGAGACTGCAGCATCTTGGGAAAAATCAGCTCAGGTGAAGATGGAGGAATGACTGAAACTTACCAACAGAATTGCACAGAGAGCTCAGTAATGTCTAGTATATGTCCCACATGTGTGGAGTAAAACAGTATACTGGAGGACAGGGAGACACAGCACAGAGCAGGTTTGCAGCAAAACCACACAGAGCACAACAAGTAAGTAAACACAAACAACTACACAGTGTGATATCATGTAATAGCCCAGTGAGCTACAGTGATGACTGGGATGCTGCCATCATCATGCCATCAGGACTGAGCTCACCCCCTCTACAGGAATACGTCCTTAGCGGGATGGGGGATACGACAAAGTCTCCTACCTGCTGTTCAACACCGCTGTCCATCCAGCAAGAATGAAGCAGGAAGGGGAGGCGATGAGGACGAGATGCTGGACAGACGCAGGGGTGGCAGAGTCACAGCCTTTGCGTCATCTGAGAAAACTCACAGATTAAAACAGCCGGATACTCAGAGCCCCCCCATTCATTCAACCTCAGCTCTCTCTCTCTCCCCCACATAGCCATGGACCCACAGCAGCAGAGGAGAGAATCACAGCACTAGAGACTGGGGTTAGTCACTGTTGGATATGTAGAGAGTCAGAAGTGAATGAACGTTGGGTCTGTAAGGGAGTCAGAGAGGAGTCAGTGTTGGGTCTATAGGGAATCAACAGTGAATCAGTTTTGGGTCTGTAAACAGTCAGTGTTAGGTATGTAGAGATTCAGTGTTGGATCAGTGTTGGATCTGTAGAGAGTCAGTGGTTAACATTGCTTTTCTCAGTTCTTTCAGTCTACCTCAGTATCACAGACAATTAGTGTTCCTCTACTTATGAAAGTCCATCCAGCGAGTACTCATCCTTTCGGCACTTTCCAGATGCTGTGGGTGCAGTTCCTCAGCCCCCCACTTGGGAGTGACGTGAGTCTGTCCACAATTTTAATAAATAACACTCAACAAAATCCAGTTAATTTGCCAATGATTATGTAATCAGGTGGCTAGCAGAGCACATTGGTCAGTTGAATCCACAAACATACATTATGTGTTTAAACAACATGGAGAAGCCTGGGGACTCATGACCAAGTATTTAGTGTCCACTCTGATGACCACCTCTTTGCCACTATACTCACATTCACACACTCAGTCCAGGCTGCAACACCCCCCCACTCCCCAGCACAGTCCTGTGTTTCTTCTGTTACCTTTCTCCCCCTGTCTTCCTTCCCATCATTCTATGGACTGACCCCCTGCTGACTGTGGGGTCTTCTAAAGAGATATTGCTCAGACTCACACACACCTCATTAGACAGGTGACTCAAGTGTGACTCTAAGCCTCTGGGGCATCCTGAGGGAGCACAGACCTCATACCCATACTCTGGACATTTTGCACAGTCCTGTTTGTTTTTTGAACCCCTGTTACTTACACCTTCCTCTTTCTTCAGTATGCAAATTAAGAAAAATGAGTCACAGAACCTGTCTGCTCTCCACACAGAGCCATAGCAAGGGTGTGTGGTACAGCATGGGTAATGGGATACATGAGGGCAGTGTCTGCTTCAGCTGCACATACACAGTGTGTTCAGGTTTTCCATCCTGTCCAGTGGAGGTCAACAGGACATCTGTGCTGGACTCTCCTTTCACTCGGTATTCTGCTGCTCAGAGTTTTGCAGCACTAGAAGTAAGGAAACAGAGCAATTCACTCACTGTTGACAACCACTTTGCCTGAGGCTGTGTGCCAGAGCTACTCCCATGGACTTCCAACCACAAGGGAAAAAAGCTGAACATCCTACTGTACAGCTCAGGAACAGTAAGGCAGCAGCAAAAACCATGTAGGACAACTCTGAAGAAACTGTACTGGTCAGAATACTTATTACTCCATTTCTGTTACCTTTGCATTATTTTTAAATTTTTTTCATCTAATTAATTTAAATTTCAGTTTAGGGCTCACTTGCAATTTGTCTTGACTAACAACTTAACAGGGAAAAAGTAGGTTTTTAAGTATCTGTAAAGATGCAATAAGAAAATTTACAGACAATAGGCTGTCTCTCAATTATTGAATGGAGAAGATCTAGAGTCCTCTGGTGGCAGATGTAAAAGGGGGTCAGTTTTTCATTTAGCTTAATTTACTTGTTCATTGGACTGTTATCTCCAACACAACTTATCATGTTAATGACTGATATTCTGATATTCTGACTGATATGGTGCCTTAACTTTTATCACAGCAGTTTAGGGTAAATACTCTACTCAGTTCTGCTACAGCAGGATGTGGGATTCAAGCCTTGCAAGACAGCAACCACTGTGCCACCTGCTGACACAAATTCTTATTTTAAAATATTAACATTGAAACAAAATCTAGCTCTGTATAACTGTTTAACAAGAATCTCAGTTTTCCTAGTTCACGGTCTTCAGTGCAAAGGCACAGGTGCCCACCTTTGGGGACAGATACCTGAGCAGCGTGACCAACCAACATGCAGTCATTCAGCCTGGGAGCAAAGGTCAGTATTCAGGGCAACCAGAGACACACAGAAGCACTTCTCTCACATAGCATGTCTTTCCTCCTTAACTGAAATGCCTTGGAAATGATGTGCTGCCTCTGCCTGGTTACCATGGTGATTTTCTCAGCCAGTCCCCTACCTCTTTGCTCAGAGCCACGGCAGGTCACCAAGGTCATGGCAACGTTCAGCCTTGGCAGTAACCATGAGTACCACAGGAAAAAAGCTGACCTCAGCATTGTGGTCAGAAGAATTACAAGTCCCATAATGCTCAAGAGCAAGGAGGCTGCCTGGGGGACAGCAGCTTGACATCCGGTGGGCATGGGCCGCAGTGTCAGTGGTTGACAGGGGTGCGAATACCTTACTGGCCATCCTTGGGAAGGAAACACACACCATGTATAAAGACTGCTACAGTGCTAGTTTGAAAGCTGTGGGGGAGAAACTCATGTCTAACACATGAAACAGTTGCTCATACACAGAGCTGCTGTACTTGCGACTATATCCCAGGGTGCTGTTCTATTCATCCCCATGGCCTCCCTGGGAGCCCCACCTCAGGCTCTCGCAGATGCAGGAATGGCCACTAGAGGGTGCTGATGAACACTCTGAAAGAGGAGGAGCTGCCCTCAGCAGAAGCAACAGCAGGAGGTGCTATGAACAACAGAGTCAAGCTGAGACAGCCCTTCTGCTACAGGGGAGAAACAGTGACCAGAACCACACCTCTACCCCAAAACAAGGTGCAGACATTTCCCAATAAAACAAGGAAAACAACGAGAAGGGAACAGGGAAGGGAAGGCAGGACTTGTCAGGTAATTCAAGAATGTTTTTTTGTCAAGCGCTCTTGTACAACAGGTATAACAGAACATGAAATGACAATCTTTGGGTCCACAGTGCACAGAAGAGGGGCAAGAACTCAAAAGAATGACAAAAATGTAAAGAATGATAATGAAAAGGAATACAATATAGATAAAATATGGTAAAGAGGAAAAAGTACAATAGTATAAATAAGTATAAATAAATAGAAAAATAAATAAATGAATACAAAATGGACAAGAACACACATGTACAACCACACACACACTGACACATGCACATGACATACATAGAGTGATACACTCACATATGGTGGATGTCAGTGGTCATGGGTGGTGGTGGGGAGGATGGCGCCTGAGATTACGGAGTTCATCAGCCTGACAACCTGTGGTAGGAAGCTATTTCTGAACCTGTTGGTTTTGGCTCTCAGGCTGTGATAGCATCTCCCAGGTGGCCATAATGAAAACAGAGGGTGAGAGGAGTGCATGATGATGTTGTGAGCTCTCATGGCACACCTCTTGTTGTAGGTGGTTTGGTTGGGGGGTACTGAGGTTCTGGTGATGGACTGGACATCCATCACTACCCCATGCAGAGCCCCCCAGTCAGAGGGAGTGCAGATCCCATACCAGATTGAGTTGCAGGAGGTCAGGATGCTCTCTGTGGCACATCTGTAGAAGCTGTTGACGATGGTGGATGGAATTCCTGCTCTTTTCAGTCTCCTCAGAAGGTGGGGATGTTCTTATGCCTTTTTCACCAGATGGGTTGTGCTGCGAGTCCAATAAAGGTCCTTGGTGTTATACACTCCTAGGAACTTGAAACTGTGTACCATCTCCATTGCTGAACCATCAATTCACATAGGAGTGTGAGCATGAAGAAAATGAAGAAAAAACAGCTAAAAATATAAACTGGAAAATCTTTTTATCTCTGAAATTTGAAACTTCTTTATTAGTAATATGTGGAGCCAGTGTATTATATGTCTGTATAATGTGTTTAGTTTGTGGCCATTTGTGACTGGTAGGGATGTGTGTGATAGTTGTGTAACTGACACACACAGCAGTCTGAAACATCAAGGAACCGCTTTATTTTTATGACCATCTGTGTTATTGTCATCATCTTGTATTAACTTGCAGACTTTGTTTGCTGTTGGTCTTTATTATTGTAATTCCATCATTAGTAATATTGTCTTTAATCATACACACAGTTTGTTTTGAAAATGTACACATACAAGTAGCATGTTTTCACCATCCATCTTTTAAAATTATTTCTTTTTCAACTAGATAAAATTAAATTACAGTCAGTCAGAATACAGTTATTCAATACGTACATAACTTCTAATAGTAGGTTTCATAAAAATTAAATTAAAAAATGAAATACACACATTTTACAAACGTTTCTCACGCGAATCATCATCCTCATTCCTTTTTTTGTCTCATTTCATGCGATGCTCTCCCTCTCCCTCTGTCTGTCTCGCTCACTCTGTCTGTGTGTCTGTGTTCAGTAAAGAAACTGATAACCATGAATATCTCCTTCCACACCACGACCATACCTCTGTGTCACAAGGACTCCATCCCAGCAGTGAGGGAGGCAGAGGGACACAGTGAGATAAACCGCTGCTGATCTCACCTCTGTTGTTCACACTGTCACCCCTCTAGGTCATGCGTACATTAACGGTCTCCATATTGACTCTTCCACTGTTCCTCCGCTGTTATTGGAGAAAACCTACACTTTCTCCTATAGGTAGGTCTCGCATCACCACCATAATCATTATCATCACAATTTCACTCACAAATAGGATTCTCTTATCATTTGTCATCATTTTTTCTCTTACAGGTAAGTTTCTCATCATGAACATCATCACCATTATTTCTCCTACAGGCCAGTCCCTCTTGTAATTTCCCATAAGTGCAGGTCTCTTCCTCCATATCATTGCCGCGTCTCCCACAGGTAGGTATCTCTCTCTTTTATTTCTCCGTGGCCGTCCTCAGGTGAGTGGAACCTGAGCACCAGACCACAGAGGTGGAGGCCTGTGGGGAGGGTGAAGAGACATAGGTTAGAGGTGCTGATACTGGTAACCAAGAACACAGCACTAATCCCTCATGGTCATGGTCATGGTCATCTGGCTTACGCCCCTCACCTACTCACCTCAGGGCAGCTCCTCAGCAGGAGTACGTTCTGACGGAACCCGACTCTGGTCGAGTTCCAGAACTCGCTGAAAGAGAGGAAGCAAATTTAGGACAAGACAGTTGCAAGTGGGAGGAAGGCCAGTGAAGCAATGGAAAGTGACGTGACATCATCATAAAGAATGAGTAAATGGAGGTGGATGTAACTGAACATGCAGGAGGGGTCAGAAGAGAGGCGGGTCTCACCCTCACTCTGGACCTTCCTCAGGGTCACAGAGGGGGTGGAGATGGCCGAGGCACGGAAGTTGGGGGGCAGTGTCTCAGAGGAGTCAGAGGTGACGCCTCTCAGGTCCTTCTCTCTGAACATCTTCCTCCATGAGGGCGACCGAGTGAACGTTTTTGTCCCATCCTATCAGAAGGAGACAGACCTTCAGTTCTCATTTCATTTATTCAAAATAAGCACATCTTGTACTGTCATCCTGCAGAATTTACTTATTCGTGCTGGTTAGGAGGGCACCCACCTCGTCCGGCCTCCTCTCAGTCCCCGTAGTGATGAGGCCATTATACTCCTTCTCCAGGAGCTGCCGAGCCTGAGGAAGGAAGGTGGACATTCAGTGTACGGGACAAGAAGACACAACCAAACAACCAGGACGGCATATGGGTAGTGAGATCAACAGGCTGGACCTGTGTGTTCTGGTTGGGGATCTGCAGCAGCAACGCCAGGTCGGTGTAGTCGAACGTATCATCAAGTGCCAGCAGGGCCCCATGGACCCCACTCTCCCTCAGGTTGTCTGCATACTCCTTGAGCCCCACCGTCTGCACCCAGCACATGACGCGCTCGTTGGACCATACCATGACATCTGTGGGGGGAGGGGGGGCACAGGGTTTAATCTTAAGGCCAGACCTGACCTGGACAGGAACTCTTGGCCTGACCTGCAGTGGAACAGATAAAAAACTTGACTGTAGTGATGATAACAATGCAGTTGCACCTTTGTTCTGGTGCTGGCTCTCCTCCCTCCTCTTCTCTAACTCCTTGCGGTCGTAGTTGAGGCGTTTGAGACACATGATGCCGTAGTGCAGGCTAACCCTGTGGGAGATTGAGGGGTCAGACACAGCCCATGGGGGGAAAAGCAAGGTGCAGGGACAAGGAGGGGAGGTGACACACACCTGTGGAAGCTGTCCACCATCTTGAGCTGGCCTCGCAGCTCCTTCTTGGTGAGGTGGTCCAGCATGCGAGCATCCACAAGGGACTCCATAAAGTAACTGCGGTACTGGGGCAGGCCCAGGCTGGGAAGCCACTCGTTCCCCACCCACTCATGGTTCATGTCCCCGTAGGCCAGGATCTGCAGAGGTCAGCAGTCAGCAAGAGGGCCGACTTCCTGACACGAACAGACAGGTGAGGAAGGTGAGACTTAGCACTCACCTGGTCCCAGCTGATCTCCTTCAGCTCCTTGGGGGTGGTGGGAAGCCGAGAGCAAACAGGCCAGTGAAGGAGCAGGGGCACAGAGGAGGGGGGTGAGGGAGGACAGAGGGCAGAGGCAAAGGGAGGAATCGTTTGTTAGTAAACGGATAATTAGCGGGAGAAACTGCACAGTGACACAGGAGCACACAAAAAGAATGGAAGCTCAACACTAAGACCTGGCAGGACAAACAGGAAAAAAGAGAGGCACAGGGAGAGAGAGAGAGAGAGAGAGAGAGAGAGAGAGAGAGAGAGAGAGAGAGAGAGAGAGAGAGAGAGAGAGAGAGAAAGAGAGTGTATTTATTATATTAATGTACATCAGCGCAATCTAATGTTTCCAGATTCTGGAAATTTCTGAGTGCTAGGGTGGCCTGGCTCACACCCCAGCAGGGGTCACATCAGACCCTGAAAGAGGGAAGATACAGCCTGCAGACAGACTCACAGGTTTGGTGGCCGCAGTCAGAGACTCCATTTCAGCATGGGTCATCCACACGTTACTAGTTGACTGTGGTGATGTGACGGGAGGTAGCCAGTCAATCAGAATGATTCAGAAGCCATTTAAAGGAGCCATTTAAAAAGAAAAAGAGAAAAAATAATAATTTCTTATATAAATACTTCTAAGACATACTGCTGTACTGTATGCATTAAATAAGTGTGCTGTCACTGTACATCGACACTGGGAACTGGGGCTGCATAGACGCCATACATACAGAGCCTGTGCTCGCAGGTGCTGATGGGCTTGTTAGGGACACCATCTCCTGGATGGCCAGGCGCAGCTTGAGTCGGTGCAGCGGGTTGCTGATGCCAATCTCTCGCTGGATCTCCGTGTCTGACAGGTTGGCCATGATGGCACCACTCTTCACGTTGGCTTGGCAGGCCGCAACGTACCATGCAGGCATTCCCACCCACAGCTGCACAGCAGTGGGACAAGTAGGCAACAACAACACAAGCATGTGCATGAGAGGTCTACATCAACGCAGTTAACATGTTTCAATGGTGTGCACCAGCACAAATAAGATGTCTGACAGATGTGTACCAGCGCAGTTTACATGTCTTAATGAGTCTGCACCAACACTGTACCTCAAGCCACGACACCACAGTGGGCCCATCCCATGATGCAAAGGGCAGCCCCTGGCGACATGCCTCCTCCAACAGCTCATGCCTGAGGGCATAAAGTGAAGAAGTGTGTTTACCTGTTAGCGTGTTCATCTATTATCATGTTTACCCGTTAGTGTGTTCACACTCACTTCTTCTTACTGCGGCGGTCCTTATCCACAGGCCCTGAGAGCTTAGCCAGGCCCAGGGGGTCTGCAGAGGCTTGTTCATCAGAAGGAGTGGAGGCTGCACAACATCCGAGGGAGGGACAAAGGGTTACATGGGGTCCAGGTAGCATCTGGGTTCCTGAAGATTGTACCAGAGTGGGCGTAGCCACAGTGAATGCAGTGTAAGAGGTGAGTTCTGACCTAGAGACACTGACTCCCGCCCGGGGGCCCCAAGACGCCCTTTTTCCTTCTTCCCAAAAAGGCGGCCGATGGAAGACTTGATGCTCTTCTTCTTGCTGGATTTATGGAGGGAGTCCTGACTGGCATTTGCGGCACCACCATCAGCTGAAAGGCTAGAGAGGAAGAAAAAGAGAGACTGAGTGCAGTGCTAACTGGAGCATCTGATTTTATTATTATTATTATTATTATTATTATTATTATTATTTACATTAACAAACCTGCGGAAATCACGACTGTCATCGAGCAGTGCCCCAGGATGGGTGTGTGTCATGCGGTCAAGTCGCAGGGCACGGGGGGTGGGAGGAGGGACGCTGTCCAGAAGGACCAAAGCTCTCTCATCCTCCTTATTGTTCTGGGGGAGAAATGAGTCTGCACTTCATGCTATGTACCTCTCTCTCTCTCTCTCTCTCTCTCTCCTTCTCTTTTTCTCAAACACACACGCACACACACACACACACACACCTGTCGGTCACTTTCCCGGGCTGGGGAGTGGGGCAGCCGGGGTGTTGAGTGCCCAGAGCTGGGAGGAGAGGGGGAGGCCAGCGTGGATGATGTAAGTGACGGGGTGATGTAACCCCGCCCTGCTGTGTCCCTACCCCCACCCAGCGTAGTGGGAGGGAGCGGAGGGGCATCCAGTGCCACACTGCTGACCCGACTCTCAATCTCCTCGGCCCTCAGCTCTGTGCTCTCCTTCTCCTCCTGGATTAGCCTGTAAGGGGATACACATGGGCTGCTACTGTGGCTTGACAAGTATTTAAACATGACTGCAAAGGCCCCACCCCTTCCCCTCAGCTCTGCCCCTTCCACTCACTTTATCTCCTTGTTGATGGCCTCCAACTGTTCCTGCAGCATGATGGCAAGTGTCTGCACGTCCGTCTGCCCACTGGGGGAGAGCAGCTCAGGGCCCATCAGTGCCTCACGGTCCTCCTCATCATCAGAGCAGCCGCCCTCCACGCTGCCTTCAAACCCAGGGCCCAGCAAACCACTGCTGTCCCACTCTGCATACTGTGGCCACAGAGCATATCTTATTCACTTGCTTACATATTTCCCATAACCTTCCCTGCAGATGGTCTCTGTCTCACCTTGCTGGCATCCTCTCGAGGTGCCCCCCATTGTGCCCGAACTGATCGCCTGACCACGCCTCCTGATGCTGCGTTACCATAGGGATCCACATGAGAAGAGGAGCCAGCTGGGAGAGACCCAGCCCCACTCCCTTGGGAATACCTCAGCTCCAAGGCACTTCCTGGGAGAGACCTGATTGGAGGGAAGGATAACTCAGTTACTTCTCACCATCACTCACTGGTGGGGTGTGTAGTCTGTGGGTGTAGTTTACCTGGAGTAGGAGGAGCCAGGACGTCCTCTCAGCTGATCCAGCTCTATCTGGAGTCTCTCAACCTCTGCTATTAGCTGGTCCTGTATCAAGTTAGAGAGGGCATATGTGGATGTCAGTGGGCACACACACTCAAACACATGTTGACCTCCAGACCTACTTTGTTTGCCAGAAGGTCATCTTGTATTTTCTTCATGTTTGCCAGCTCTTCTGAAAGTGCATTCTGGAGGAGAGAGTGACACATGTCCAGAGTGTTAGCAAAGTCTCTGCTGACCCCCCCCCCCCCCCCCACACACACACACACACACTAACTGTACACACACACCTTCTCCTCCAGTGCTGCCATCCTCTCCTTAANACACCCCCCCCCCCCCCCACACACACACACACACACTAACTGTACACACACACCTTCTCCTCCAGTGCTGCCATCCTCTCCTTAAGGTGCAGTTGCAGCCGCTCATTGGACTCAGAGAGGAGTTTGTCCACTGTGTCAGAGAGACGCTTGTTGTGCTCGTCATTCATGCGTTCCCGCTGCCGGGCCTGTGGGAAAGAGAGAAAGAGAAAGGGTGAGAGAGAAATGGAGTGAGAAAAAGAGCAATAGAGAAGGAGGGAAAGAGACAGAGTGTGTGAGAGAGAGAGCTTGGTGACATGAAGCTACAGTGAGACAGACAGGTGGCAAGGAGCAGCTAAAAGAGACATCACCCTCTGCAGCTCCTGGTTCTTTTCCTCTAGTTGAGTCTCCAGCTGCCGCAGGCGCTCCTCAAAGTTGCCATGGCGTTCTTCTGCCTGGAGGGGCAGACAGACAGTGGGGTGGGAGAGAGATTCACAACACATAGAATACAAAACATAGAGATCTTTAAAAAAATCACACTTCTTCTTGACATAATGGACTCTGTCTCTTACACACACACACACACACCAACCTTGTTGAGTGCAGCCACACGCTGGGCAAGCTGAGCCTCAATTTCTGGCAGGGTCTCAGCCCTTTGTAGCGTCTGCTGCAGCTTCTGCTTGGCATCATCAAGCCACTCCTGCAGCTGCCTGTTCTTCTCTTCACTCTGAGCAGGAGACAAGCAGTGCAGTGAGACAGAAGAAGCCAGTGGCCACACCCGCAATCAGCAGTGAGACAGGTGGGGCAGTTGGGCACACCCCTGTCATAGTGCCATGTGTTTTATGCAGCACAGTGGAGACAGGAAGGACACAGGAGATAGGAGACCCACCTGTCTGTAGAGAGATTCTTTACTCGCCAGTTCATTCTCCAGCTTGTCCTTGATGTCGTGGAGAGATGTGGCTTCCCTCTGTGCACTGAGGTACCTGCATGACACACACACCACACAAACAGACGTGCAGTATGTGGTACAGCCACGGCAATGAGAGTGTGATATACAGAGATGAGAGGTGCTACCTGCGCTCCAGTGTGGTGATTCTCTCCTCCATGTCCTCCCTCTGACACAGGGCCTACAACACACACACAGACGCACACACATGCACATATTTATATTCAGACAAACACACCATCAAGTCTCATTTGCATGAAAACCACATATTATTATCTGCAGTCAACAGGAACACACACATCTACTTTGGTTCCTGGGTTTATGACCATTTACTGCTGTCCTGAAGATCAGTGCTTAAAGGTCAGAGGGGTCAGCAGCCCCACAAGGAATGTGCCACTAGCACCCCTGGTGGCCACCCGTTCAGACCCACCTCCTTCACATCCCTCTGCAGTTTTTGATTGGCCTCCTCTGATTTGGAGAGCTCCCTCCGGGCCCCCGACAGCTGCTCCTCGATGTCTCCCACCTGAAGGACAAGTTCAAAGGTCAGAAAAGGAGCAATGACACAGACTAGCTGCACTACCAGCAACCTCCACCAGAGAGAGAAAGTGGCCGAGGGGTTGAACCATCATTGTGGTGTCAGAGGAAGAGGGCGGTTTGTCTCATGACGCCACTACAGAAACCGTGTGTGGTGCTTAGGCTGTCTCGGCCAGTGTCGGCAGTAATGAAGTGTGACATCCATCTGTTTGCCCCACCCCCACCCACTCACCCACCTGTCGGCACATGAGCGCCAGTCGCTCCCTCAGCTGGCCAAGCTCAGCTCTCTGGCGCTCAATCTCACCGTCCCTCTGCCTGTCCACATCCCCATCGTCGCTCAGCAGTGGAGGCCCATTGGGCAGGTGCTGCATCCGGCAGGGGGTGACACCAGAGATGAGGGGTAGGGAACAGAGACAGGCAGACACAGTCAGAATCTCAACTTGTCACACACACACACACACACACACACACACACACACACACACACACACACACACACACTCACCTCTTTCCCACTGTCCAGCCCTTGCTGTCTTCTTTTCATTTGATCTCTTAATGAGAGTGCCTGCCCAGAGAAGAGAAAGCATGTAAATTTAAGGGAACCACTGCATGTGACACACACACACACACACACACACACACACACACACACACACAGATGAAACATGCAGAGGGAAGAGGCCCTTGCTGCTGTACCTCCCGTGAAGATGACTCAAGCTCCTCCTCTAGAACCGCCACTCGCTCCAGGGCAACACGGAGTCTCTCTCGCACCTGCGGATGGAGGACAGGGGCAGGGTTACAGAAGAGGGAGGAGGGCAAGGAAACATTAAGGAAATGGCACTTACATATGCATACTGTCTCTGTACATGACCAGACTCATCATTACAGACAGGAGGCAAAACAGCCAGGCTGTCAACCCGTCAGCACAGAGGGAGGAGCCACAGGATGGCCATGAGTAGCATGCCTCCTCTCACCTTCTCATCCAGGGCCTTGTGGTGCTCAAAGAGGGACTTGAGGGCCTTGAGCACCTCCACCTCGCTGGACACACCTGCTGGGGACTGGGCCTGCCTCTTGACTACGGTCATGCGCAGGCTGCGCTCGTGCCGTGACACCAGGCACTCCAGGTGCTCTAGCAACAGCTGCACAGCCGCAAGCAGAGATAGGGAGGGGCTCAGCGCTGTCCACGTGCACAACTGCCACTCAAACACAAGAAGGAGCTCTTCCAGGGTTCGCCCTCGCAGACCTTTGACCTGTCCTCTTGAGGTGAACGTCTTACCCGCGTGTTGTTCCTCTCGGCCTTCAGCTCACCAATCTCCTCCTCGCGCTCCAGCAGCTGCTCCCTGCACAGGTTCAGCTCCTTTGTGAGCACCGCAAACTCCTGGGTAGTCACAAGGGGGCGATAGCAGGTCACAGTGGCACCACAGCTCAGAGATGGAGGTGACAGCAATACAATACAAGTGTACAGCAGCGGCCTCGCAGTCAACTCCGCACCACACACACTACATAAGAGCTTCATCCCGTTTGCTCTTAAATCACGAGCTAAGGGCCAGTAGGGCTTCTCTTCAGACCCCAGCAGCTTTGCCAAGGGTGGTGAACATGGACACACATCTCCTACTGCTGTTCACCTGGTTGACCTGCATGGATAGGACACCTCAACTGCACAGTGGAACAAGAACAACAGGCCATCCTGTTACAGCTACCCCATGATGCCCTGCTCCTTAGCACCCAAAGTGCAGATGCCTACAGATGCTCTTCTGCTGTTTGCCCACCCCTTTTCTCTTTCTCTCGCACTTTATGTGTTAATCTTCAGCACCTAAGAATACTTCCTGAAACCTGCGTTTCATTATGCATCGATACGCAAATTGACTGATTTGCAGTGCTTGTGTCTGTTAAGGCTATTGCTAATGCTAATGGTAACACCAGCTTCCCAACTCAGCAGAGCTGGTCACTGCGGAGCTGCACTGCAACCCTGGCTTTGTCCGGTGAAGCAAATCACCTACTTTGGCAGCATGAGTCACCCAGTGGTCTGGGCCACTGCATTACACTTATTCATTTTGCTCACACTGTTTTACAAGGTAACTTACACTGATTTACTCATATATACAGCTGTGTAATTTTTATTGTCTCAATTCAGAGCATCTACCTTGCTCAGGGGTATGACAGTGACCTCCACTGCCTGCTTGCCCATTTGTACCATGTTCTCTGTGGAGGGCAGCCGAGACCCAGAGCTCAAAGAGGTCACCCCTCACAGTACCACAGTCAACATGTTTTCACCATTCTTCCCCAAACAACCGAGTCTTCAAACAACACTTTTACTGTTTTCAGTAAGATCTGTATTAGTATTGACTTTGAAAGTGTGATGTTGTTGTCAAGGCAAGTTATTAAATTAATCCCCATAACAGGTCTATATTTTATTATTAGTCAAAAGTCAGAACACAACACAGCATTACCATCTGCTGCATGCAAAGAAACTCCAGCCATGCTGTGAGAATGGACATGTCAAGGTTCTACACATAAACCTATTCCACCAGTTCATGGTCCACCTACATGTTTACGAGCCTTCTCAGGACTAGTTGTGAGTGAGGTGGCCTGTGCTAAAATACACACAAACATGCACATTTACAACAGTCATACACAAATGCATTGGCGCACCTGGGGCAGGGCAATGGACAGCTGCCTCTGCAGGGACTCCTTCTCGTGGCCGAGCTCCCGTAGCCGGAGCTGTGCTGTTCCCAGGCACTCCTGCGTCTCCCGCAGACTCTCTAGCAGCCGCTCACGCTCCGTCAGCATGTTCACCATCAGTGACTCCAGGTTCCCTGTGCTGCCCCCTTCGTCACCCCTGGAGTCCCGTGCCCCATAGCCACCCCCAGCCCCACCCATTCCACCCCCGCTGCTCCCCCCAGCTGGGGAGGACGGCCCACCCCCCCTGCCGTCCTCTGAGATGGTGGGCATCACCTCGCACATCATGTTGGCGGCAGGCTGTTGGCGACCCCTGGTGTAGGCTGGGTGACTGTTAGTGGAATGCCTTCAGCTGCTCCGCTGCTCCTCCTCCTGATGCACTGCTGTGTGAAACTTGGCTTCAGAGAAGAGAGCGATAAGTCCTCAGCTTCAGTCAGCTCCTCTGGTCTGAAGGCCCTCTGGCCTTCTACATGTCCACCTATGTGGCACTCAACTTGACGCTGCAATGAGTTCTTGCTACCTGTCAGTGCAAGCTATCTTTGTGTGTTCTGTTCACCTTGAAAGACCTCCAGGCACAGACCCACCACCCACCTGATGGTCTCTCCTCATGTTGATTCCCCAGTGTAAATATCCACACTATGACTTCTGTCCCTAGTTGCCTCTCTTTGTGTCTTCTACTCCGTGGTCATCAGAGGGAAGTGTCAAAGTATAACTAAATTAAAGACTGACCAGTGGTTGTCACTGTGACTGGGGGTCTTGTATGCAGATAAAACCCCCACAAGGCAGCTGGTAGGGCTGCAGGTGAAAAGTCAAAAGGATAAGTTGGTGCGTCTACACCCCCCAGATCTTCACAGCTCTGCGGAGAAGAACTGGAAAAGCAGAGAAGGAGAGAACTTAACAGAGTCCATGTAGACTGGGCAACAGCCAGAAGACAGCTGCAACCACAAAGAAAATAAGTATGGGTCAGGGTACTCAACAACAGCAGTAAGAGCAGTGTGTTTTACCATAAGCCTAGCAAAACACAGAAATGTGGCCTTATGAGAGAAAAAAAATAACACGGCCTTGCAAAATTCTTCATACACTTGACCACTCAGTCACTCATCTTATGGAGCAGAGACACATTTTGTTGCAGTAAGAGCTTGAGGTAACAGCTTTGCACACTGTTTGCAAGTCACTTTGTTCATTTCTTCTTGGCAAATTTATTCCGGTGATATCAGTCTGGACAGGGTTCCAAAGACCTCTGCAAGGATCTGAACCTGAACCGAGTCACTGTTAGAGCCATACTCTAAAGAATGTGGTTGAAGACAATTCCACTAAAGAAATTCTGCCAATGTGATGGTCTGGGGATCATTTACTGCCATAGGACCCGGATGCCTTGCTATCACTGGAAAAACCACGAAAACTTCTTTGTCCCAGAAATTTCATAAGAATTTCAGTCCATCAGTTGGTAACATAAAGCTGAAATCAGCTATGTCATGCAGCAAGACAATGTCCCAAACATAGTCTCAAAAAGTCAGTAAAAACTAAATTAAAATTATGGACTGGCCAAAGTCCTGACCTGAATCTTCACTGACAAAACCTAAACATCGCTGCTCATGCTCAAAACCTGTAAATGTTAAATACAAAAACTTTAAAGCATTTCTGCATAGTAACGTAGGCCAAAACTCAACAGCGATGGGAAACCCTGGTCAGCAGTCATTGCAGCTAAAGGTGACCCAACCAGTTACTGTCTGTGAAGGAACAGGTATTGTTTCACACCTATGATTAGACATTTACTTAGGGTCTACACCAAGGACACAATATAAAAACAGCACTGGCATCTCTTTTTCTCTCTCAGTGTTCATTCAGACACTACTAGAATGGAGAAAATTTTTTAAAGGTTCTCTTCATCCTGTTGTCCAAAGCCATATCCAGATTAGTTTCACTGCTGTTGGGAAGAGCCAGAGAAACACTACTGTACTGCTTTATATAAAAAGTCAAGGGAATTCCACATGAACCATATAATTCTCAGGACTATATCAAACCTAAAAATAAATTATATTAAATTAAACAGCATGTGAAAAAGCCTTGTAAAGTAAGATGCATTTTCTCTGCTCCATCATCTCAGAGAAATCTTAGGGGTCACCTTAATAGGCACATACGAATGCTCCACATGTCAAAAACTGGAGAAAGAGAAGAAACTGAAAAGGCTGTAACTACTTTTTCACAGCACTGCATGTGTGGCAAAAACTAAACAGTGATGATGGCTTAAAAACATTACAGCTACAATGAATTATGGTAGTGACAGCATCATGCTGGGGGCTGTCTTTCTTTAACAGGGAAAGTAACATTGGAGATATTCAAGAAAAAAAACATGACTGTCCTAGAGTAGCCCAGATAAATTCCTCATCTCAGTCCCATTGAGAATAAGTGGCACTATTTTAAAATTATAAACTGCAAGCATCATCTAACTGACATGAACAGCCTGGAGCAAATCTGCCTAGAAGAATTAATTTACAAATGACTACTGAACATTGTGCAAATATGGTACTTGTGTATTTCAGCTTTTTAGTTTTCTTTAAAAAAAAAACTGTACCTTAAAATAATTTAAGATTAAAGATCTCAGAAAATGAAATCTGTGTGCCATTTGTGATTCAGTAAATGAGGTGTGAATACTTTTGCAATGCCCTCAATCGCTCTGTACAAAGAGACAGAAATGCTGATATAGGAAAAAAATGGCAGACATGTTTACAATGAGAGTCAGTAAATGCCACCTATGTCATCACTAATTAAATATGAACCTTGAAATCCCTAAACAGGGTGAGCTTTGATTTGTAGGCTTCACTGAGTCCACAAATAGCTAAAATGTTACTGGTGCTCTGTTGTGACCTCCTGGTTCCATTATTTGATTTGTGTTCTCATAACTCATAACTTGGGACTGTTTGAACTCATAAAAGTCATAACGGGGCATTTGGAGATCTGCTTTGGTCAGAGACATGAATAAATAATACCAAAAATGTTTGGGAAAGAGAAGATCTGTGAAAGTGCTCCAATGCTTCCATCTCAGTCAGGAGGTCTATATGAAAGAAAGCAGCATATGTGATGAACATGTTAACTCCTGTATCCATAGCAATGTTTCACTGCAAACATCCAGAATACCGTGTAGAAAAGGAATGGAGGGTCAGTGTGGAGGGTCTGGGGTTATTTTAGGACAGCAAAAAAATTACTTTTGACTATCAGAGCTTGCATCACATTCTCCATAAAAAACATTTGAGTCATATAATGTCATGTATGTAAGCTGTGGGGAGATGTAAGCAAAAAATGCAATGAGCACAGAGACACGTTTACACTGATGTCAGACAGTAAGAGGACTGAAACTCACTATGGGAAAGCATGATAAGGCTACTATAAGGTGTCTAGGTAAACACCTTTTTGAGGAATGGAGACAGGACCAAGGTGGATGTAAAAAGGGAAAGGAAGGGAGAAAGGAAGAAGATAAAAAAGAAAGGAGAGGAAAGGAGGAAGAGAAAAAAGAGAGGAGAGGAAAGGAGAAGAGAGAAGAGGAGAAAGCAGATGCCAACATTGTTCACATCATCAAATACAGAGGGTAAGTAGACCCTCACTGTGGGAAAGAGGATCACTGAGTCCATCAAACCCAACAGAAATCATTACTAATGTGTGATGATGTAAATATTCACTTGTCAGCATCTCACCAGAACACTGTAACATACAGTGTATTTCCACTGTGGTAAAGTGTTTCTCCACTGTGGTCCGTTGTATCTCCTGCATGGTACAGTGTATCTCCACCGTGGTAAACTGTTTCTCCACTGTGATATAGTGTATCTCCTCTGTAATAAAGTGTTTCTCCACTGTGGTACAGAGCATCTCCTCTGTGGTTCAGTGTATCTCCACCATGGTACAGTGCATCTCCTCTGTGGTAAACGGTTTCTCCACTGTGGTCCAGTGTATCTCCTGTATGGTACAGTGTATCTACTCTGTGGTAAACTGTTTCTTAACTGTGGTACAGTGTATCTCCTGTATGGTAAAGCATTTCTTCACTGTGGTACAGTGTATCTCCTGTATGGTACAGTGTATCTCCTGTATGGTACAGTGTATCTCCTGTATGGTAAAGCATTTCTTCACTGTGGTACAGTGTATCTCCTCTGTGGTAAACTGTTTCTCCACTGTGATACAGTGGATCACCTCTGTGGTAAACTGTTTCTTCACTGTGGTTCAGTGTATCTCCTGCATGGTTCAGTATATCTCCTGTATGGTAAAGCATTCCTTCACTGTGGTACAATGCATCTTCTGTATAGTACAGTGTATCTCCAGCATGGTACAGAGTATCTCCTCTGTGGTAAACTGTTTCTCCACTGTGGTTCAATGTATCTCCCCATGGTGCAGTGTGTCTCCTCTGTGGTAAACTGTTTCTCCACTGTGATACAGTGTACCTCCTGCATGGTACAGTGTATCTNACAGTGTATCTCTTCTGTGGTAAACTGTTTCTCTACTGTGGTCCAGTGTATCTCCTGCATGGTACAGTGTATCTCCTGTATGGTACAGTGTATCTCCTCTGTGGTAAACTGTTCCTCCACTGTGATACAGTGTATCTCCTCTGTGGTAAACTGTTCCTCCACTGTGATACAGTGTATCTCCTCTGTGGTAAACTGTTTCTCCACTGTGGTTCAGTATATCTCCTGTATGGTAAAGCATTCCTTCACTGTGGTACAATGCATCTTCTGTATAGTACAGTGTATCTCCAGCATGGTACAGAGTATCTCCTCTGTGGTAAACTGTTTCTCCACTGTGGTTCAATGTATCTCCCCATGGTGCAGTGTGTCTCCTCTGTGGTAAACTGTTTCTCCACTGTGATACAGTGTACCTCCTGCATGGTACAGTGTATCTCCTCTGTGGTAAACTGTTTCTCCACTGTGGTTCAGTATATCTCCTGTATGGTAAAGCATTACTTCACTGTGGTACAGTGTATCTCCTGTATGGTACAGTGTATCTCCTCTGTGGTAAACTGTTTCTCCACTGTGGTACAGTGTATCTCCTGTATGGTAAAGCATTACTTCACTGTGGTACAGTGTATCTCCTGTATGGTACAGTGTATCTCCTCTGTGGTAAACTGTTTCTCCACTGTGGTACAGTGTATCTCCTGTATGGTAAAGCATTACTTCACTGTGGTACAGTGTATCTCCTGTATGGTACAGTGTATCTCCTCTGTGGTAAAC
Organism: Arapaima gigas; assembly: GCA_900497675.1. Classification (NCBI taxonomy): domain Eukaryota; kingdom Metazoa; phylum Chordata; class Actinopteri; order Osteoglossiformes; family Osteoglossidae; genus Arapaima; species Arapaima gigas. Next base: position 98,232 of record UFQX01000222.1, read on the forward strand.
TGTTTCTCCACTGTGGTACAGTGTATCTCCTGTATGGTAAAGCATTACTTCACTGTGGTACAGTGTATCTCCTGTATGGTACAGTGTATCTCCTCTGTGGTAAACTGTTTCTCCACTGTGGTTCAGTATATCTCCTGTATGGTAAAGCATTACTTCACTGTGGTACAGTGTATCTCCTGTATGGTACAGTGTATCTCCTCTGTGGTAAACTGTTTCTCCACTGTGGTTCAGTATATCTCCTGTATGGTAAAGCATTACTTCACTGTGGTACAGTGTATCTCCTGTATGGTACAGTGTATCTCCTCTGTGGTAAACTGTTTCTCCACTGTGGTACAGTGTATCTCCTGTATGGTACAGTGTATCTCCTCTGTGGTAAACTGTTTCTCCACAGTGTGTCTCCTCTGTGATAAACTGTTTCTCCACTGTGGTACAGTGTATTTCCTGCATGGTGCAGTGTATCTCCTCTGTGGTAAACTGTTCCTCCACTGTGATACAGTGGATCTCCTGCATGGTACAGTGTATCTCCTCAGTGGTAAACTGTTTCTCCACTGTGGTTCAATGTATCTCCTGCATGGTGCAGTGTATCTCCTCTGTGGTAAACTGTTTCTCCACTGTGGTTCAGTATATCTCCTGTATGGTAAAGCATTTCTTCACTGTGGTACAGTGTATCTCCTGTATGGTACAGTGTATCTCCTCTGTGGTAAACTGTTTCTCCACTGTGGTACAGTGTATCTCCTGTATGGTACAGTGTATCTCCTCTGTGGTAAACTGTTTCTCCACAGTGTGTCTCCTCTGTGATAAACTGTTTCTCCACTGTGGTACAGTGTATTTCCTGCATGGTGCAGTGTATCTCCTCTGTGGTAAACTGTTCCTCCACTGTGATACAGTGGATCTCCTGCATGGTACAGTGTATCTCCTCAGTGGTAAACTGTTTCTCCACTGTGGTTCAATGTATCTCCTGCATGGTACAGTGTATCTCCTCTGTGGTACAGTGTGTCTTCGATGGTTCGATGCATCGCAGCAGTGAACGGGTTAAAACAGCGTCCATTCTACTTCACACGGTGGCATAACGGGGAATTTTGCCATTATCATCATCCTCACCATCATCTTGATCCTCACCGGTTTTATCACGGGTTTCCAAACACACCCAGCTCAGTGAACAAGCGCTTTTGGTTTGATTTAATGAGACGTGTTCGTGAGCCGCTGCAATATGTGTCATTATGTCTGAATGTGAATCGGCGCTTCCAGCAGCGACAGAGGATCCCGCTGTACTGCTACTGTTTTTGTTATTATTTCCAACATTACACGTCCTCATGTCATCTATGCAGCGGCACACATTACGTCGGGTCTTCGGCAAGTGCTGGATATATTTATCGATTCAGCTTATTCGTGTGTTCATACACCAACACATGGACACGCAGTCAACCACCAGACTGGACTGCTATAATTTCCACATATTAATAATGATTTAGCAGGGCGTTATTCCTGTCGCGTGTTTAAATAACGGCAGTCACGGGTAGAACATCCCCAATGCATCTCAATACTATGTGTGTGCGTGTGTCGATGGGCTGTTAGCGCTCCTCTTTGCACGTTCCCAGCCGCACTCCCTCTACCCCATTTACGTCCATTTAACCCGTCTACCGCCATCTACCACCATCTGGGACCGTGTAGCAACACCCAGGTCCATCAAGCACCATCCACTCGCGTCTATCCTCCGTCCGTCCAGGCCAATCTCTCCTTTTACCCTCATCTCTCTGTTCCTGGATCACCGGCTGATCATCTCCTCCCATTAACCGCAGCGCTCTTCATCTCTTACCGTCATCGCAGTCACTGCAGGCTGGCGACACCGCGCTGGATCCGTCACAGCATCACCGCGTCTCCCGCATTTCGGCGTGTGCAGCGCTTGAAAACCCCGATTTCTCCTTTCTGTCTTCTGCGTCTGGAAGCACCGCTCGAGCCGCCCCACACCGCGAGCCCCCTCTCCTCTCTCTCTACCCCCCCTCCCGCCGGAGAGGTGCGGGATCTTAAAGACACATCGTACAGCAGCGGCTTGACAAGCCTGCTGTCAGCCACAGGTCGCGGGATTCGAGCCCAACCCTAGCTGACATGACCAGAAGATTGAGAAATTGTTCAGTCCTGGGTGACGAAAGGCTTGGCTTGGGGATGGAGACGGGGTCGGATTACGAATGAACAACCAGTTGGGTTCTGGTTCTGGTTTCTGTCAGAAGAATAGCACTAATCACAGAAACTCAGTATTTATAATAATCATGAAGACTAAAGGTAAGTAGCATAATAATAACAACAAAAACAATAATAATAAATTATTATTACTATTATTATTATCATTATTATTGTTGTTTTTTTGTTGCTGTTGCTGTTGTATTTTGCTTTATCAAAAGTTATGGGATAGAATATGAAGTAATGATAATATGAATTTTTGTGATTGTCTCAATGGAAACTCACCAAAGTTTTCTCTTTTTCAGGGTGTCAACAAAATTCATGTGAATTACATGTTGTTTATATTCTTTTTCATGGCTCATATTATTACTGTACCAGGTATAGATTACAGAACTATTGATCATCTGTATTTATTACTATTAATAAGTATCCAGTGATGGGGAAAAGGAACCTTGAGAATCACTCTGATGTTTGTTCTAAACGCTTTCAAATTTGTTAGCAGTTATTGTTATGAAGAGTAATATAAATATCACTGTTGTGGGAGGTATTTTAAAATATGTACTCTGATATATCAAAGCGTTAGTAAATATTTAATGTTTATTTCTTTATATAATATAATATGAAAATATTATTATTATTATTATTATTAATAATAATAATAATAATAATCTAGGACTGTGGCTGTCTTTGCAGGACTGACAGGATCTCAAATAAACATCTTGACTATGCACCAGTTCCTCAGAACTGAACATATCATTTGTCTGCCTGCTCCTCTTGGTTCCACTCTGCATTCTGCTGTCCTTGTTTACAGAACATCAAATACTTGCTACTTTATGCATACATGCAGTGAAATAAGAAAAGGAGAATTGAACACACAGGTCCCCTGGACACTGATTTGCAGCCCTGCAGAAAAAGAATGCCCCAACCGACCCAGAAGTGGGATTTTCTACTGGGAGTAAGATATGGGCCAGGGTGGGTGCAGGAGGCAGCGTTGAGCAGCTGAGCAGGTGAGGCAGTGTGCAAGGAGGAGCTATGGCAGCGAGTAGGTCCCCAAAGAGGTGATGTAATGTATTTTTGGAGGATGATGTCATTCATATGGAGCTGGCCTCGATTTAAAGAGCCAATGGGCCCTCTTTCAATCCCAGCTCAGGCACTAGCTGCAGTCCACCAGACTCAGAAGGAATATGAAAATATGTAATAGTGGTGCTTCATGGACATAGATGGTGACAGACAGCATGTGCGTGAGGGTGAAAAACACCGATGCCACAGCAGTCTAAGGAAGCTGTTCTTGGCTTTGATATGGCTTGTGGTGGAAAGTGCAACAGAAAGAGGAGCAGCAATGGAGAATGTTACATAAAAGCACACATCTAAAGACAATGTGTTAAAACGTACAGGTCACATGTCTAAAACTACATGCGTGCGTGCACGCATACACATACGATCTCTGACATCAACCTGGTTATCTGTCTCTGGAGATGAGGGGCACCTCCAGTCACAGGTTTCTGTCTTGTGTGATTTCACCTGAAAGATTCAACTTACCTGTAAACCTTCCTTCTGCTGGTCCATTTGGATTGCAGGCATTCAGACCCTCTAAAAACACACAGCTGACTGGCACCGCACATGCAGGGAAGTACCACCATCACATAAGGACTATGGCTGTATGTAAGAGAACACTCTAACATGAAAAATAAAAACAAAAACAGCACTGGAAATGTGTTTCTTTCAACATTTGTGAAGCTCTGGAGCCCCCTGGAGGCTATATCTGGTACTACAGGATGGTCTACTTAAGTGGGAAGTATTCGCCCCCCCATAATTCAGCGGGTTCCTGCAGTTGTTAGCACAAGTCCTTAGTTTATGCCACAGCTTCCCAGTGGTGACTGTTGAAAGAACCAGTGGCATCCCCACATTCAGAAGTTAAATGAGGCATTGGGGCCAATGGGGCAGCAGGAGACATGAGAGACCAAAGTTAAAGGGTTCACTGGCAGACAGTAAAACTGGAAATAAAAACACAGCATGTCAACATGCTGATCTTAATCTGACCTCTTTATTAAACTGAAATCTGAACCACAGCCATGAACGCCACTGCAAACAGGCAATGAGGACACCAGGATACAACAGAATTGAGGGGTGGAGAACAGAGGTCAAAGGTCAGTGCCAACCAGTTGCAACAGAGGGATCTTCTTCAGCATCACCACATAGCAGCAGAGCCCTCAGAAATGCCAGTTCAGAGACAGCCATACACTGTGCTCCTTAACCACACACTGTAGCTGCAGTGTGTGCTCAACAGAGGCACGTTGCACTTGGGTACACGTTCACGTGTGTCTAACACCAAAAAAACTCACTTCCACACGACTGCAGATGCTAACTGTTCTTAATTTAAAACACGAAACAAACTGCATTTCAGATTATCTGAACAACTAATAATTTCAAAATAGAGGATGTATGCTGTGGTTTGTATTGAGGGTCTGGGGCACGGTCTGTATCAGGGTGTGTGTATAGGGTGGTCTCTCAGAGGGTATGCAGAGGCAGGTTCTGGGGGGGCTCTGCAGGGGGTACATTCTGAGCTTCTGCATCAATAGCCTGAGAAACAGGGCCTTTTGGATCTGGAGGAGAGAGAGGGAGAAAGACCTAGCTGAGACGGGTGGTTTGAATCCACAGATGACCCCCCTTCCTCCCACAGCTGGACACTACAATGCCGCAGACTATCACAAATCACACACCTTCTTCAGGTTTCTTTGCATCTGGGTGGAACTGCAGCTCTCCATTGGGGCCAGGAGGTGGTGCCCCCTGCCCAGTTTGCTGGTTCTTCTGCCTTTGACTCATTTCCATAACCGCCTTCACATAACAGAAGAGAAGCCTTTCAGGTTTCAGCTCAAACAAGCAGAATGTGAGTGAAAAAGTGTATGAAAATAACTCTCCCTACCTGCTGGTATTCTTTCCTCTGTGCCTCCAGCGCTTTACTCCTCTCATTGAGCAGCTCCTGCTCCTGCCGCAGAGATGCTGCTCTCCTACTAAGCTCTGCCTCCTTCTGTAGTAGCTCTGCTTCAAACTGCTGAAGCTCTGCCTCCGAGTACACTGGCTTGGCTTCATCCAAGGTCTTCAACAGACAGGAGACAGGAGCTGTAAACAGGGCTGTACTAACCGCTTGAGACCAGGACAGAATGCCTTGGCCCTTCTGACTCCTCCTCACCTCCCACTCTTTAGGGCTAGTGAATTCCTTCTTTTCTGTTGACTTGAGGAATTCCTCCAGGCTGACAAGCCGGTCATGGTTGAGATCCACCTAACACAATATACATTTTAGAAGTGCGGACAAAAATCCAGTAGCAGTAGATGTTTGGTCCCAACTCTGAGACACCAATAGGTGAGAGCCACAGAGGAGGGACTCACATTCTTCATCACGTGCTCTCTCATCCTGAGCCGCTCCTCCTCCATCTCCATCATGTCGTCTTCTTCATTCTTTGGGTCATACACCTTCTCAAGCTGAGGAAGAAGATGTGGTGAAAGAGTGACACTTGGGCCGAAGCTGGATGGAGATTTAGAAAAGTGTGATGTGGATCCAGAGTGGAAGAAATACCTCTTTAGTGAAAAGCGCTTCCAGTTCCTGCTCATCAAGGACTCCATCTCCATTTGTGTCTGAGAAAGAAAATAGTCAATATGACTAATGGTCATCAGGCAAATAACCATTCAACAGTCACTGTTAACAGGGACCAGTTAAAAGTCAATGCAACCCATCAACAGTCAACATGACTAATCAATTGGTCAACATAACCCATCATCAGCCACAAAGACTGATTACTATTCAATACAATTGATCACTAATCACCACAGCCCATCAAGAGTCACTATGGCCAATGACCAGTCAAAGTGACAAATCAACAGTTAACTGTCAATACAACTAGACAACACAACTGACCAACAATCAGTGACCAACAACCAACGACTCACCATATCCCCTTACCAATCAACAAGACCAATGTTGTCAAGACCAAGAACGACAAACAACACAATCTATCAAAATTCAAGACAATCCATCACCGATCAACAGTCAGCAGACAATCAATGGCCAACACAACCAATAAACAGTCACCACATCCCATTACAAATCAACAGTCAACAATCACGACAACATATCACTAGTCAACAGACAATCACTGGTTACGCAACCAATCATAAGACAATATGACCATTCAAAAGTCAAGACAACAAATTAATGGCCAAACGACTGAATTAACATCCACAACTAATCCAGAGTCAACATGATACACCAGCAATCAACACAATTCATCATCAGTCAGTACAGACAGTAAACAACCAACAGCCACTACAAATCAACAGCTAACTCAACCTTTTACAACCAAAGACAGTGATAAGAAAAGTCGGGTTAGGATGGAGAGGCTGCTTTAATTACATGCTCAGCAATTTCCAAAAGCAGCCGATTTAAACAGATCCACCAGTCTCGGCAGAAAGAAGGACACCTGACCGTGGAGCTTGAAGAAGGTTTTAGGGTTGAACTCCTTGGGGTCCAGGCCATCAGTCTCCTCCCACACCTCCTGAAGCTGAGCCACACTCCCCTTCAGGGGGCGAGAGAATACAAGTGTGAAGGAGAGTATAGTATTCTCCTGGTAGATTATCTATTAGTGGTCCATTTCATTGTGGCTTCCAGAAGAGGTGACCACCTTTTCAACCTACACCCATCCCTCCATCTCAAAGCTATGCATTAAATAATAATCTCTCACAGGGGCATTGACTTTAGGGTGCTGCCGGTGCTTCTCCTGAAGCTCCTGAAGCCTCCTCTCTTCCTTTTCCCGCTTCTCCTGGTCCAGACTCTTCAGGTACTGCCGCCTCTCATGCTCCTTTAGCATCTCATAGCGTTTGAACTCTTCGTGGCGCTCAGCATCATAGTTCTCGAGGTCTTTGGTGGCCTGTTGATGAAAAATTGTGTTTAAACTGAGAAAATCACACCATTTCCACAGCTTGATGCTTCACAGATGAGAAGGCCACAGGAATTAAACCAGGTCCACAAACACTGAGAGCTGATGCTACAGTTCTAGTGAGCCTGTTACCGTGGCAATGAGCAACTCCAGGTCTTTGGCTTCAAATGTATTTTGGTTGTGGGGATCCAGGTGCTCAAACTGCTTCAACAGGGCAGCGTGGTCCATTTGCAGACCTTTGCAAAAGAGAGACAGTGAGATGGGTGTGTAGAAGACACACACACACACACACACACTCCTGCTTGGGTGTCTCTCTTACTGTGTGTGTTTGTGCTGTCCAGCTTGGCCTTGAGCAGCATCCGCAGCCTTGACACTTCCTGCCTCTTGAGCTCATCCAATCGTGTCCTGACATGGTGACCCACCAGGTCCAACTCCTTGCTGAGACGTCCATTCTGGCAGACAAGTGGACACACATATGCACAGGTAGACTGTTCAGACCGTCACACACTCAGCAAAGACGAGGTGGGGTTCAGACCCCCTGTTATCAAAAGTTTGCTCAGGATGGGGGCTCACCTTGATGTCCTCTGTGTTTGCTGTCTGCAGCTTCTCCCTGAAGTGTGGGTCAGTCTCGAGCACCTCAATCACCTCGCGCAGGTACCTGTCGTAGTACAGGCCTGTGTCCTGGGGGACAGAAAGGAACATGGATTGTCATTGATGGCATAAAGGGCAACAACACATTATTGTGAGTACAGAAGGAAACTGTGGTCATTTACCACGCTCTCCTCAGCTTTCTGCCCTTGGGGGGGCTGTGCATCTTGGTGGGGTGCATTTCGGTCAATGGGGACTGACCATACGGTCAGTGACAAGGACAGGAGCAGCACACAGCGTGGAACAGTGGTCATCCTGGGGGGGAGGAGGCAGGAAGTCAGGTGGTTAATGCACAGAGATCTCACACTACATACATCATCTACAGTAACAACAGAATGCACACCCGTGTTCTACCGTTCTTTACACGTTTACACATAGTGAACAATTTCTTCCAAACATGGACGGCTCTAAGGTCTCTTTTTGTCACCTATTTCGCGGTCGCGTGGTTGATCCGGCCTCTTTTCCGTCTTCGTTTCCACCTGCACTCCGATATTTTCCTCTGGTTTCGACAACAACACCATGTAACGTGTTATGGCACCCAGTTGTCTAACGTTTCCCTGTTCGTCGACGTCATCAAAACGCGACTCCATTTGCTGATTGCGTCACCATGAGAACGGAAGTTTGTTCCCGTGTTTACGGCTGTAAATTCAGTCAAGTTTAAAGTTTAGGTCAAGGAAAACTTCATTAATACTCATTTGTGCCCAGTAAATCGAACTTAATGTTATTCTCGTATCTTTTTAAATTTTGTATTCCTTTTAATTCCTTGTTGACCCAAATTTAGTGTTCACACATAATGAAAAAATATATACATAATAGACAACATAACACTGTAATCCGAAGAAATATTAGAGGACAGACTACATTATAAGAAAAATATTGCTAAAATTTTATTAACGAAATTAAACTGGTAATATAAAAATGTGAAATTTGCACACTGTAAAATCGATTTTAGATTTCACTTATATAATTTATTCAAGGAAACACTGGAAACTATGAGTTCCGACTACCACAAGTGGCAGCTAAGTAAGCAGTTTGTCTCATCATAAGAAAGCAGTAAAGGCTAATTTCAGGTAACTGGACCAAAAAAAATAAAGACAAGTGCAATGTATGTACTTCGAATAGCGTAACCAGACAATAATGTACTGCAGTACTGAGCTTGAGCCACAAGAGGGCATGACGCAGCGCGCTCGTCATTCATTGCAATGACTCAATTTGTCTGGCAGTGGAGGAACCTGTTGAATAAGGTTAATAATCTACCAGGTTACTCTTGGCATTGCTGCAGTATTCATTCAGTTCAAGCACCTTCCAGTTTGCTTGCTGATGCCTTATTATACAATGGTTGAACACCACAAATGTCTATCTGCATGTATTGTGTTTATTATATGTTGAATTAGTTTTGTGTTGATGGTAGGCTCTTTGAATTAATGTTCATTTGTATGTCAAAACTCATTTCTATAAGTACTAAATCAGACAACAGAAGCTTAGCTTCACATTATCTAAGAGCAAAGGTGTTAAGTTCATCTGGTGTTCATATATGTCAGACTCTAGGAGTACCTGGTAGATGTATTGTTATTAGCCTTGAACTGGAAGGGCTGTCATGATCTGTCTGGTAGTAGAAGAGCCTCCATTCTGGTCCCACAGTGACACCTCTGTCCAGGGCAGTCTGGCTTTTAGTTCTGACTACAGCCACTTTAAGATAGATGGGGACAAAGGATGATGTTGAAGGTATGATAATTATGTTAATAATGTGCACCTCCATTGAGTCTTTATGCAGTACTCAAAATAACTAACTAGTCCTCAAAGAAAATCACAAGGCTGGCCAAAAATGCATATTTTAAATAAATAGTTGATCATTCCATTTTTATATCTGTTTGTATATCTAGTAGGCTGCAATTCATCAAGACGTTTTAAATATATAATTTACAGTAAATGTGGGAAGCTGCATCAAAGTGCATGCAACCTCTGCCCTGATGAGGATCTGCTTGCTTGCAGGTAGTGCTATAGCTAGAGAATCCTGCAACTGGAGGTGGTGTTGTAGCTTGAAGTGTCCCTGTGGCCAGAGGTTCCTCTGCTTGCACCCGTGCTCTGTCTGGTTAGAAGTTTTCTTTGTGTATGCAAGCAGTACTGATGTCAGTGTACAATGGCCTTCAAAAGTGCTGGCACCTATGAAAAGATGACAAAAAAGCTAAAAAATAATCAGTTACATCTCATGGTCAGAAAACTTCTGGAAAACCTCAGGCTTTTATATTTCAAAACAAATATTCACACACCTGCATTATAATGTTTTCTTCAGAAATGCAGGTTCCAGAAACCTTGAATCTATTCCAGAAACCCATTTCTAGTGTGACCATGTTAGTATACATTTGTGGCGTCCTGTCTAGCTGGAACCCTCCTAGCTGAACCCTATATCAATGACCAGTGATTCCAGCATGGATTCCAGACTACCAAGACCGTGACAGGGACAGGCGAGTGAGTGAGGGACAGAGGGACACATTGCATGTAAATTTGGACCACTTCTTTATGCAGGATTTTTCCAGATTATTGATGTCTTTAGGCGTACACTTGTGAACTGTCCTCTTCAATTCAGACCACGGATTTCATATAAGGTTTTAACCTTGTGATGGTGATGGCCACTGAAAAATGTTTTATTGTCATTCCAGCCAAACAGCATGTCAGCGTGTTAGTATGGAATTACCTTCTGATAGTTGACTTGGGGTCTAGCTGACCCAAAGGTAACACTGTGGTTCTCCAGCAATCCATGAACTCCTTTGTTGCCTTTTACCGTTTTGGATATTGAGCTAAGTGGTAAGTTTTTTTTTTTTTTTTTTTTTCCCTATTATTTTGAATCCATGACTTAATTTGTTCTTTGGAACTGTTAATCCTGTACCTTTCCCAATTGCTGACAGGTTTTCTCAGGTGTCGCCAGTAGGATTCCTAAGGTATTAGCTGCACAATCTCATAATTTCAGAATTCCAGCTCATATTTCATTGTATTCTATTTTCTGATGTGAACCCCAAATAGTGTGTAACATGAGGATCTAATAATTGAAAAAACTCTGGATTTCTAATGTATGTTGTTTTCAAAGAATGTTATTTGAGTGAAAGCCTCAGGTTTATTTGTTTCTGATGACATGCAGTTAAGTTACTGGCCTTGTTTTCATACTGCTGTTGTTTTTTTGCCAAAGGTGCCAGTAATTTTGGAAGCCAGTGTATATATAAATGTGTTTGTGTTGAATGGTAGCTAAGATGTTTTCTGGATGGTGAATGTTACTAGCCATTGAGTGACATATCAATAGCCTAGTCAATGAGTTGCTAATTATCTGAGAAAATTAACAGTGCTTTTTATCTAATTTTCAACCACACAGCTGGCTGTTAGTGAAGCTGATGTTTTCCTGAAGAATGTGCTGCTTGTATGCAAGTGTGAAGGACAATAAGGTGTGTTACTCTGTATTACATTGTACTGTATTGTCTAATGTTGCCTCATTGTTGTTCTCACTCTCCTGAGCATTTTTAAACTAAACTAAACAACCATTTTACTACCTGAGGTTGCACAAAGTTATAATATGTCATTATATTACATTATGTGAAAGTATTATCTATTATGATGAGTACAAGGCCTTTAGTTTACTGAGCCACCCAATAAGTACAAAGGCCAGCTTTGGGTTTAGAGGTAAGGATGGATAGAGAAGTTTGCCTTTAACCCAAATTTCAGAACTGGCTGAATCTGAGAACAAAAGATGTGCACTGAAAGAAAGGGGAAAAGCTTTTGTTTAAACAACATGGATGTGTGGATTGCATCTCCAACTTCATGCCTTAATCAAACAAGCTCCAGGGCAGGGAGTGTAAAGAACAGCTGGAAAGAGACTTGGACTTTTAGTTAAGACTAAAAGATCTCGTGTTTTAAACCAAAAGCAAGTGCTTTCTCTGTCCTTTGGGATATACACCAGGTGTGGAATGGAAAATAGTCTTTAAACCCCAAAAAAATCCTTTCATGAGAATCAAACCCCCATAGCACTATATTAGTTAATAGCATTTAATCATCTCAGTCAGCGAACCAGTATTGGTGCCATATTTGGCTTTTGATGTACAAATGGGTTGATAAACTAGCTTTTAATTAAACAAAAAATCACTGACAGCCATAAAGCAGAAGACACTGCAACCCTCTGATATTTAGTAGTCTTTAAACCAAGATATAATAATCAGTTGTTCAGTATCAGAGTTAATTAACTTTTTAATCAAATGAGCCACAGAGAAGGTTTGCTTACCAATCTTTAACACGTCTATAAAAAGGGTAAGGGCATTTTTTTTTTTTTTTTTTTTTTTTTAAACCAAATGGCTCAAACTCTATTTAAACAAGGACTAAACCAACAACCTCAAGGCTTGCTACAAAAAACTCAGTGTGTAGTCTGTCACATATAGTAAGAAACAAGGTATTTCAGCACAGGACTTGAACCCTCAGCCTGTGTGTTTGCCTCCTGTCAACACCTAAGAGAACCTGAGTCCTTCTCAAGCCTTTCATGTGTTCTGCAGGTTCAGTAACTGACTTCCTCATAGGGTACAGTAGAGGACCTTAGTGGATGTCCTTCACAAAGTGACCTTTGTGTGGCCACATGGCTGCTACAGGAGGACTTCACTCAAACTCCTTAGGATTCAGCCAGTGAAAGACTACAGGCAATCTGCAGATGTTTTCATCATACTGTGTTATTTACTGTGGGAACTGTTTTCACTCTGATGATGGCAAGTCAATTGACAAGTGACCTGGGGAAAGACTATTACATTGTACTCCAGTTCACTTTACTACAGTTAATTTCAGTCTTTGGGTGCCAGTGGGGGGGTCAGTTGGTACAGAGAAAAAATGACTATCAGCAGAAACTGAGGAAAGCCTTAGAAATATATTCACTTCCTTACCAAAATAAATTTATACATGACAGGGAAGTCAGGTTCAATCAACAGAAAACCACAAAACATACAGACTCAGGGATGCAAATAAATTAATGAGACAATAAATATATAAATATTAAATAATTCAAATAAATAAAACTCATTGTAATTAATATCAATACAATAACTGTAACAAAGACAAATATAAATGAAATTGTTTTTAAAAAATTTAAGTATTTTGATATGAAAATTATGAAAGTTAACTGTTAAGCTAGTTTTAACTGCTTGTTACAATATACAGTATCTTTTCAACAATTTAATTTTACAGTTTTTTTTTTTTTTTTTTTTTTTTAACACTAAAAGTCAATTTCTGTGAGGTCAGTTGGGGTTCTGGCTCGTTCTTCATACATGTCTTGTTCCTTCCTCTCCTTGGGTCTTTGTCCCTCGGTGAGCCGCTCCAACAGGGCATCCTCTATCAGCTCTGTGTGGTACTGCAGCTCGGACTGAGGAGAGGACAGAGCAGTGAATGGGTCAGTGGCTCTCTCTCTCTCTCTCTCTCTCTCTCTCTCTCTCTCTCTCTCTCTCTCTCTCTCTCTCTCTCTCTGTATCTCTGTATCTCTCACCAGCTGCATCTGGCACAGTGCCGCCAGCATTCCCATCATCTGCTCCAGCTCAGGCCCCCTGCAGCCAAGGCCCCGAAGTGCAGAACTGAGTGCTGCTGCAGCCACCAGCGATGGAGGCTTTCCCAGGAAGCGTGAATCACACACACACATGGCAACCAGAGTATCCCCATGACGACGCAGGGTGGTCTGGAACTCCCCTGTATCCTCTGGTCCGCCTGCTGCATGTCCAGGAGCTGGCAGCAGGTGCGGGATGAAGTCCTGTGGGGTTATAGCAGCAACATCCCAGCGCAACGTGGCCAGAATGAGGCGCTCCATGTCCTAGCAGAGCAGCAGAGCACAGTGAGTATGTGAGATTCCACTTTGAAATAAGCAGTGGGAGCAGTGTCTTCTTTCCCATAGCAACTCACCTGCAGCGTGGAAGGCAGGAAACTGCCACTGGCTGCTGTACAGAGGCTCTGAGCACTGACTGTTTCACTCTCCAGCAGTTTAGAGGCAATAAGCACACAGGCAGCTGCCAGGCACAGGGGTGCCCCCTTCAAGGCCAGAGAGATGGACAGGAAGCGGTCAAGCAGGCTGGCCGCCAGTGGGAAGACGGGCTCATCACAGGCGCACTCACAGCACACCTGGAGGAGAGGGAGGGCTGGGTGTCTCAGGTGGGGAGTAACACGTTACTTCAGTAAACTGTACTTTAGAGATTAATTTTGGTACTGACACTTTTTACTTTCGCCCAAATACATTTGTAAAGAAAAAATATATTTTAAGCCGTTACATTTCTATCACCATCATTTTTGTTATTTTGCACTTAATGTTCTAATTTTCCTTAAAAACAGTGCAATACTGCAAATCCAATAGTAAAAATTCAGTCGACTTCTACAGATTTCACTGCATCACATTTATTCTTCTCCAATCAGTTTATTGCTGATTTTTTTTTTTTCCTGTTTTCAACTGATCATCTGCTTCATCCAAGTTCAGGTGTGATGGTAAAATTCAGAAAGAAAATGTTTTTAAATAAGTTTAATAAGCTTAAATTGTTTACTGTGTCTGTTGAATCTTAGCAGAAACTGCCTAAATTGTTTTTTTTTAAATTGTTCTTTTTTCCAAGTTTTGTTTATTCCAAGTTGTACATTGCTTTGTAGAAAAATGTCTCAAAAATGTATAAATGTAAATATAAAATGTTTGAAAAGAATGTTTTTCAGGTGAAAACATTAAATGGGAAATAAATGAGACTAGTTTAGTTTACACAGTTGGCAAAGGTATCAAATAATCGTTAAAGATAATACCTATTATCTAAAGATAATACCTATACCTACTTAGCACATTATTCAAATAATCTAGTTGAGAATATCTAATTTTATTTGTCCAGCAGGTGTAATTTAACAAATAATTTTAATCTAAAAAAGAAACATTAAACCTTTTCTCATTAACATTGTAATTTTATACCTGAACAATGCAGGTAGCTTAGAACATTAAAAAGCTTTAGTATAATCAAACTAATTTCAATATTTAAATAGGTCTTATACATTTTTGAATGAGTAATTTTACTTGAGTAACAGTTAAAAAATGAGCCCTTTTTCTTGAGTGTTGTTTTTTAGTTATACTACCAATTTCTGGGATGACTACACAAACACACCTGACAGAGGCAGGATGATCACAGACACACCTGACAGGGCCAGGATGATAACACAGACACACCTCATGGAGATTGATGGACAGACGGTTGTACAGGCTGCCAGAGGGTCAACAGTAGAGACGGATGAGCCCTCATACCTCGAGTGTCCACCTGAGCAGCTCCTCCCTCTGGTGAGGGTGTCTCTGAACAAGGGAGACGTAGCATGCAGAGGGCAGATACCGTCGCTCTGCCTGCAGCAGCTGCTCCATCACACGCTCTCTGGAGATGCTGGAGTCCCAGGGGGCCCTGAGTGGGGGTCCTCGGCAGTTTGCACTGCCCTCCTCGCACCACAGTGACAAGGACATCCTGGGCCAAGGGTAGAAGGAGCAGTCAGTCAGAGTCCAGCTGAGTGTGGGAGTTAATCCCGTTTTTCAGGTTGTCTCACAGTGGGTTTGTCCACCAGTCTGCGTCTGCGTGCGTCTGTGTGTGACTTTGTTTGTCTGCCTACAACTTCATGAGCTCCTGTGTGTCAGCAGGTCTCTCTGCCAAATGAAAAATCACACCTCCCACCTCGGCCTCTTATACTATTGGTGAGAGAGACGGGACAGAGGAGACACTGAGTGAGAACAGAGGGCCGGGTGGGAATAATTTGTAAAAAGAAGATAATAAAAAGAGAACAATGGTGCCTGATAAACAATGGCATCAGCAGGTGGGCAGGGTGGAGGAGAGGCTGGGGACCATTCAGACCACAGGGGGCGGTGACCATGGAGACAGGCGAACAGACTGTCCCTGATACTGAAAGAGTCTGAATGGAGGAGAGGAGAAGAAGAAGAGGTCACATCTACCGTGGGACAGTGGTAATGGATACAAAGGACACAGTGAGGTTGACAGCGACAGGAGGACCTTAGGGGGACCAGGACCAGAAATGTTAAATGAATGAATATTTAAGCCATAGTTGAACCTAAATCTGTGTCCTGTTACTTCACTATAGGGTGGGCCTAACAGAGTGGTTAGAACAACAACAGCATTTATCATTCATTATCGATAAACAGATATAAAATTGATCTAGAGGTGTGAAATTGCACGAGGTGCAATTGGCAGGTGGTGCTCTTTGTTGGGATAGTTTGTTGTAGATGGAACTCCTGTTTATCCTGCGTGGCGTGCAGAAGGTGAAAGTCATGATTCATAATGGACAGCACTTTGTTTACTGTCCTTCACTGTACCACCGTCTCCAGAGAGTCAAGCTTAACTTGCAGAACTGAGTCAGCCTTCCTCAGTCTGCTGGGGTCACCTGCAGAAATGCCATCACCCAGCATACATCTGCACAGAACACTGAACCCACTACCAGACAGGTAGAATATGGGCAACAGTGACTTGTGTGCTCCAAAGGACCTGAGGTTTTTCAAACAAGTCAAGTGACTGGCCTTTTTTCTACAGAGTCTCAGCAGGTCCTCTCCTGACTGGTGCCCAAGTGCTTCCTAAGGTACTTGTACATCTATACCACCTCCACCTACTCCCCAGTAGTCACTGGGCTCACAGAATCTTTGAATGTCTTGAAGTCCACCGCCCTCTCTCTAGTCATTCCTGTGTTGAGCATTCCCATGTTTTCACCACTCAATGAAATCCTTCACTGGGCCTCTGCACTCATCCGACTACTCATCTCCCATACACCCAACAATTGCTGTGTCATCACAAAATTCCTGTAGATGCATGACCCTGTGTTTGGACCTTAAGGTTAGAAATGGAACAGGAAAGGAGCCAAAACTGTCTGTTGAGATGTGTCCATGGTGCTGATGACCATGTCTGACAGGGCCCTGTAGCGGCGCGAACTGTGGTCCACCACTCAGGCATCCACAACAAAGTGGATGGATCCACCTTCAGAAACTGAAGCATCTTTCCCAACTGACTGATCAGACTGTTGTTGAACACACTGACAAGTTCGACTGCTGTGATATTCACTGTGCTGCCAGCCTTGTCCAGGTATGAGTAGGCTCTATTCAACAGGTAGATGACAGCATCTTCCACTCCAATGTGGTCCTGCTGCACAAACTAGAGAGGGTCCAGTTCACTCCTGACCAGAGCTTTGATGTGTGTCAACACCAGCCATTTATGTGGTCAGAACAACCAGAGCCAGGGCACACACTAAGGGTAATTTAGAGTGCCCAGTTCACCTGAAACACGTCTTTGGGCCTTGGGAGGACACCAATGCAAATGTGCAGAAAAAAAGCGAGGTGAGGTACCATGAAAAAAGTATATTAATCATCGTGTATTTAACAGTACACACACACACAAACAAACAAACATCTTTTTTTGCCCCCATCCTTTAAGAATTTCATTGTCAATGCAACCTCCCTCCCTCCCCTCCCTGCTTCAATCTGTTGACCCACTGACTGTGGCCTGACCCCCTGCAGCCTGCAGGGCGGGGGGGGGGGGGGGGGAAGGACCACTCGACCATATTGTCTGCTCTTTGACACAAGTGGCAGTCACCGGGTGAATGCCGTATGGCTCCTTCTGCATTCACAAAGGGGCTCATTAGCTGAACTCAGTGTCACACACCCACCCACACCAGTCACAAATTACTCTGAAATGAACAACTTTTTCCTGCAAACACTGCCAATAAATCATAAATTTATGAACACACTGACCTGAGGGGTTTGACCTGGGGAACACAAGTCTCTGTGAGCACCACCTTCATCCAGCCAGCCATGTGGAAACATGCACAATGTGTTCATATAGCTGAAGGCACACTGACTCGTGTATGATGAAGGAAGGGGGGCGCAAATGGGACTTAGGGGGTGTGACAAAGCCATGGCAGGAGACAGATTGGGTGCCTGTTTAAGTGGCCCTATATTCATGTGTGGCAGCTGCACTGACGTGGACAGGGCGCCAAGGGAGGAGCGTTCCTCCCCTATTTTCCACCTCATTTCCCAGAACAGTGGGCGAGGGGGGGGGTGATACTGACACCTGCTGCATGCTGGGGTGCGTGGAGGACACAAATGAAAAAACACAGCAAAGTAGGGCAGAATATTTTATTCAACCGAGTTGGTGAAAATATGTTGAAACGCAGCATAAAACCAAGAGTTATTGCATTTTAGAGAGGATTAATGGTGCTGCTAGAGCATCCACTCCTTCATTCATTCCTCCACTCGCTTACATTATGGCTCAGAGGAGCATCCACAGACCAGCCTACTGTCAATCAGCCAATCTGGGCTTCAGAATCAGATAGTGTTTCAATAACAAAGAGGGCACGGCCCCTGTGAACACGTTACATGTGTGACAGGAAAAAAGCAGCACGCTACTGGTCAGTAA
Organism: Arapaima gigas; assembly: GCA_900497675.1. NCBI lineage: Eukaryota > Metazoa > Chordata > Actinopteri > Osteoglossiformes > Osteoglossidae > Arapaima > Arapaima gigas. The sequence continues at coordinate 116,410 of UFQX01000222.1, forward strand.
TGCTACAGTAAAGACACCCCAGGGAGGACTAAGAGAGGAATGTGTAACAAAAATTGACTAAAATGTCCAATAATTCACTGCACTGTAACAACTGTAGTCATTCAAATGTGATCGTCCATAAAACGTGAGCATTGTGAACGTGCCTATTTCTGCCCTTGACACCTAGCCATGGCCACACTCTGGTCCTGGTTCTCCTCTGCAGCCAGTCAAGGATACAAAGGACCCAGGTGTTAGGACTTGGTGGCAGTAGTGTCAGTCTGAGACAGGCCAATAAGTGGTTGCTCCTCCGTTAGGTCCTCAGCTGGGTCCTCAGTGTCAGGGCTGAGTGGGACATGCAGACCCAGTACTTCCTGAACCTTCACAGGAAGGTCCTAGAAGAGGTCAGAGGTCAAGTGTCAGATGAACACAGGAGCAGGTCACAGGGATGGTGCTGAGGGAATGATGAATCAATGGCTACTGATAATGCCTTTGCTCACCTTGCAAGCAGCCAGCTGCAAGAAGATGGCCTCGGCAGCACACAGCAGTGCCTGCAAGTCCAGCTTCATGGTCAGCTCGTTGATGTGCTACAAACACAAGGAGAGGAGGTTGCTTGGGAATGCCACACTCCACCCCATCCCACCCTACTGCTAGCATACCTTCAGGATGGTGTTGAAGTCATGGTCAGAGCCGATGAGCTCTCCCCTCTGTGACTCGAGGATGGCACAGGCCATTAGCAGGTGGAAATTGGCGCAGGGAAGACGAGTCCACATTACCTGGAATGGGGAGGGCTGTCAGTGAAGGACAGAGATGGCTGCTGTGGAATAGCGCTAGCAAGTGGAGTTGCTCACAAACCTCCCATAGTGTGAGGATGTCCTCAAAGGAGAACTCCCTCTTGAACCAGATGAGCAGCCAGCGGAAACAGAAGCACAGCGAGCCGCTGTCCTGAGAGTCTGGGGGCAGCAGCGGGAGTGAATCAGGTCAGAGGCTCAGAGGGTCAGAGGTCAGAGAGAGTGAGAGAGTGTGAATTACCCAGGTAGTCACACAGCTCTGGGTCAATGGCCTTCAGCAGGATGCTGAGCTGCAGGAGTTGCTGCTTCATGGCCTCCTGGGACTCTTCAAAGTTCTGGTGCTGAGACAAACACAGAAATGGCTGGTCAGCCAGATGTGCAGTCACCTTTACTGGTCCCTCAGGCACAACTCCACACACTCTGCTGCACTAACCACAAGCTCCATGAAGCCAGTGAGACACCAGAAGGATTCGACTTCGTTCTGCGTGACGAAGAGGATGGGCGAGAGGAGGTCACTCATCCCCTGGACGTACCCTGGTGCATGAGAGCAGGTGAAGACAACTGCAGCAGCTTCCACAGATCATCATTCACATTCATATAGCTAAAACAGACTGAGAAAGACATGTGGAAGAGGGAGACGGTAGAGGCTGAGGGGGGGTGTAGCCTGTCCCGTGCCGTGTCATACCCAGGTCAAAGTTGTACATGCAGTAGGTCATGAGCACATCATGCAGTAGGGCCAGTCCAGGGTTCTCGTTCCCAGAAAAGAATTTGTTGTGTCTGTCAGTGCGACTCACATCGCGCTCTGAGGGACAAACCGCAAGTACACTTAGTGCATGACACAGGCCTGACCAAGGATGCTGTCACCACCAATCAATGAAGTGCAACAGCAGCTGTGACAGGGAGGGGGGCTGACCAATGAGGCTGCGGTATCCCCTCAAGAGGGAGTTCCTCATCTCCTGCTCCTCGCTGACTGACTTCCACTGTACTTTCATCCTGAAGTACTCGTCCCTAGAAGGTGGAGCAGAAGGCAGAATGAGTGATAGCAGGGGGTGCTACAGTGCACTCATACACACTCATGACAGGAGAGAGACTCACGTCTTCACCCTCATGATGTCCTGTCGCTCAAGGGCTGTGCTACTCCAGGGATAAAAGCCCAAAAGGAACTTCCACACCTCTTTCCGCAGTAATGCGCTGACTCCCTGCAAAAGGGGGATTGGAGCTCAGCGCATGCAAGCAGTTGCGCACACACACACACACACACACACACACACTTAACAAGGTGGACTTATGGATGGTAATATGATTATACCCCTCTGAAAATCATCTCCTTCACTTTCTGGGGATTTTGAACTCGACCTTCCATGTCCAGAAATTCCTCCCACTTGTCCAGTGGGGTCCCTCTGGTCACCTGGGGCCTTGGGCCAAGTTCTACCCCCTACAAGACACAGACGGTTACTGCTGCGGTGTGAGTGTTACCTCATCACTCTGAGAACACCAATAACACATGGACACTGCAAAGTACAGAAACAAAGCACTGACACAAGTGATGAGCTCAAACCCTGGCTCGTCATCAGCTGAGGGGGGTCCATGTGCATTCTGGGGAGTGTGCCCATAGTGGGAGGACTCTGGGGGGCGCAGCGCTCCTCGGAAGAAGTTGGTGACTTTGGAGAAGCCACCCAGTGTGGTGGCATACGGGTCCTGGATGAACCTCTGCACACAGAGACATGCACAGTGATCAGTGGCTTGCATGTATGTATGCATGTATGCACGCACAGACACAGCTGTTCTGGAAACAATACTCACTGAAACAAGGTCAGAGCTGCCATCATCAAACAGCTGAAGTTCATCGAAGGACTGGGAGAGGGCACCAGAGTCATGGGGGTACGCCAGAAAGAGCCTCCCATCCACTGGAGACCTGGGGGAGTGTGTAGGAGGGGCTCTCGTAATTAGTTCGCACGCGCGCGCGCGCGCCACACACACACACACACACACACACACACACGCACACAATCTTGCTCATGCACTCACGGGGCCAGGATGATGTAGCGCTGCAGCGCCCTCAGCAGGTCCATGGTCCCACCCCTGTGAAAGTGCAGTGGAGGAAGCGGGTGTCCCCCCCTGCTGGTCAGCACCAGGAAATTCCTTCCAAGGGAGAAGCGTGCGCGACGCAGAGAGTAGAGCTCTGATAACGGCAGCGAGAAGGGCCCCCACTGACCTGGGACACGGCACACGGAGTTCATCACAGAGCCAGACATGGGAACATGGGGATGAGGTGGCATGGCACAAAGCGACAGAGTACCTGAGGTGTTCACCTTCGCAGTACCCATCTCTCGCACTGGGGGGTGCTCTCTTGCTTTTTTCACTGTGCTGATAACTGCCCAATCTGGCTCATACCCGGGGTCAAAATTGGTCTCCTCCTCCCCTCCCTCTCCATCCTGTGAAAATGAACACAGAGGCGACCGCTCAGTCCTTACCAGCAAGCTGCTGGATTCAAACAGTCAGTAAACACATATATTTGAAAATCAGTACATTTTTTATAATTATAAATACTAATACTGTTCATTTCTTTTATCCAAAAACTTTGCAGGAGTTGCATAGCTAGGTGTAAGGAGTATGGGGGGGGTGTCTTACCTTTTTGGTGTAGAACACGGCAGGTGCTCGTCCTCGGTCCTCCTCCAGGGGGCTCCACTCCAAAGCTGGTTCCCCACCCTAAATCAAGGCATTCGTCAAGGAAGGGGGCTAAATGCATACAATCCTCATCCTAGACAGCGACTAAAGGCCAAACGGTGCACTCTGCTCACCCTCTCGACAATGCGGATGCATCCTGGGATAGTTGTGTCCTGGTTGCTGTGCTTGGCATGGGTGTGCAGATACACACCCTCCTTCTCGAACACCAACTGCGGGGTGCAAAGGGATATTGGTCACTATGTATGTGTGTGAGCTCATCAATTCAGCAGGAGAGAGAAGATGGGCGTTGGGCTGTGGTCTAGAGATTACGACAACCAGAGGGATCATGGGTACAGTTCTTTGCTGGTTTGTCATTGGCTCTTTGTGGTTTTTCTTTCTGTTTCCTCACTGGTACCTGGTGCCCCCGACTGTCGCATACAGTGACCTCACTGTGGACAAAACTGTCACCTAAACGTTTATCTACAGCAAAGAGGTGTTTAAACAGACCCTTACAACTGACGGCACTATTACTATTATTACAGTGACAAATTATTATCGTAATTATTATTATTATAACTATTGTAATAACTTATTAAAGTAGTTAATTATTATCAAATTACGACTCGGATTTATATTCATAGTGAATCGTCATTATTCTTATTGTGATGAATTATGAAACAGTGACCGTCTACGCAGCTAAAATACAGTAAAAAAACTATGATGTAGCATTAAACACCAAATTTAGTTTCCCCAAACAAATCCCTCTTATTTCACAGCATGGAGGAATACGAGCGCGATGGCTCGGCGGCGGACCCCCCGTAAGGACGTGTCTCCCACCTTCTGACTCTCCAAGCTCGAGTCCATGGTATCGCCGTCGCCGCTCCAGTTTATAAACAACGCAACGCGATGCAACCCTGTGACCAACGGCATTTCCGCCTTGCGTATAACGTCACTCCACACGTCAGCCAATCGCAGGAGGAATGTGCGTCAACGTCACTCCAAACGATGGCCGGTAGAGCGACTTCACCCAATTCTCGTAAAAAACAATAACGCACAGTCTCACTGGAATGATTTTGTTGACAGTATCTCTTGGAAAAAGTTGTGGACTTTACCTCTGCTGTATCTTCTCATTAATACAGTGAGAAAAGTTCCCTATAAATTAAACCATAATTTCATCATGCTAAAAGTTTTAATCAGACTTAAAAAGACTCGATTTCGAGAGTTCGTCCGGTGAAATAGCCTATAATCGATAGAATATAATTTTCATAAGCAAAGTGACGTTACCGCTATCCCCTATGTCATTTCATACAGGAATTATATTTTGTTGAAAATATAAAATGGAAATATGTTTGCACCATGCTATTTAAGTATTTAGTTGGAAATAAGGTTAGGGAGGTTTCATATAAACTAATTTATAGATTATACCCAGCTAATACCTATTTTAAAAGGTTAAGTAAACAGAGACACCCGCTCTTGACAAAGGGTGTCAACACCTGTCTGAAGCTTCTCTGCGTTTGTTTTGCAGCTGTGTGGATTCGGAAAGGATTATGCGTAAAATTATTTATTTAAAGATTTGCTGCTTGGTTTGTATGACACAACAACATAGATATAGAACATTACTCAATATTCACGTTCTACTCGCTAAATTTCATATTTACGAACGAAACTTAAGTAGTAAAAAAAACTTTTTCATGATGATATACAGCTTTCCGTAAATACCATTTTAATCCACAATAACGCTAAAGTTTTAAAGAATACTAAGCTCTGCATATTTTTTTAAAGTCATTGTTTTGTTTTATTTGCTCCGTATTCGTAATTCTGAGAATTTAACTTAAAAATGCAGCGATGTGCACTTCAACCTAAAATGTCACTCGTTATATGAGCCAATCGGTGAAAAAAATCTAAGAACTGTGACGTACACAAACACGTCTACTTGCGGCTGTAAGGAAAATGGAACTCGTTGAAGTACAAAAAACTTAATATTTTTAGCTGCTTATTATTGTAAATAAAAATGCATGGCACACATTCACCGGACTGTACACAACCGAAAGGCGAGAACAAACGGTATTTTAACATTTTATTCAACATTCATAAGTTTGGACTGATATTCCTTCCAGCTTGAGCCATTTTCCAGGTTTAATAGAGGATAAGTCATCATTTGACCAAGGAAATTACTTTACATGTGTGCGCAACATGGCACTCTTGTGCCCCCGGCGGACGGTATCTAGTGAGCGCTCGCGTCGCCCTGAGCTGTACGTGCGTCTCGGCGCGCTGTAAACAACGCTGTGATGTCATAACGTTGCGACGTCGCGGAGTCTGAGGAGGGACGGAGGCAGAGTGGAGGAGAAGTGGAGTGGACTGCGGGGGAAAAGTGTCCGGCGGGCGGAGACGGAGCCACTGGACTCACTCAGGTCGGTGTTGGGCCAAATATTGCTGCCTATGGGCTGAAAAATGATACTGTTCATGTGCTGCGATAGTGATAAGACAGACAAACACACACATCTAAAAAGCACGTATTGTGCCCGTCCGCACGAGGATAGATTCGCCGAGACAGTCGCTGAACAGCGGTCTTTACAAGGTTTATCCTACACTCTTTCCGCTTTGCGAATTTAACGTGCTGCTCCTCCTTGTCTCCCAGCTGCCGAGTGAATCTCAGTCTGCAGCGCCTTCCAGCGGTTGTCACTTGCCTGGCGTGCTGCGGTCCACTCTCCCGGAGGCCTGGCAGGAGTGGGGCAGCAGGACACACTGACTGACGCCGGGACACACACACACACACACACACACACGCTAGCCCGCAGCCGTTAATGAGCAGCACTAGCCCTCTGTAGAGAAGCGCGTGGTCACCATGGCTGCGATACCCCAGCCATTTGACACCGATGTCCCTGACAACCACCGTGAGAGGTGGCTATCTTTGCTGGCTGCTGCCGAGGCCTATTCACAGACATCAGGCTGTGACCTGGCCATTCTTATCGCCAGCAAGATGTCACGGCCTACTGCTACCCAAGGAGAGGCTGCTAAGAAATGGGAAGGAGGTGGACCTCCAGGTGCCACAGAGTACTCATACCATGTGTGGGGCCAGGGAGCCCTTGCTGAGGCTTCACGCCGCTACATGGATGACATTGCCGTGCTGCACGCCACCTCAGTGCTCACAGCCCACAGGCACACGCGCCCTGACCTGGGGGTAGGGGGAGGAGCCAGCGTGGGGGTGGAGTCTGGAAGCAGGGGGGTGAGTGAGGTCAACATGGTGTCACATGGCAGCAGGGTTAATGGACAGAAATCACTTCTTGCTTTAAACACCGCTATTGAGAAATACTGTTACTGATGGTGAGTTTTCTCCCTGTCTCTCTGTCAGAGCTACAGTAGTGACGGAGGGACGGTGAGCCCGAGCACCCGGCTCTACTCACAGAGTTACCCGTCAATCTATAGTGCAGGGGGTGCTGTAGGACAGGTGGGTGGACATAATGCCATTGGGGAACGGGAGCGAGAAAGGACTGCAATCAAGGAGATCAGCAGCATCAGGGAGCACCCTGAGGGGGGGGAGGAAGAGGACGACGACGATGATGATGATGAAGATGACATGGAGAGCAGGAGGGGGAACTTGAATGAAACTGCAGGTAATGCTGTCAGGGTGGCCCCATCATCATGCTGTCACTGTGTTTTTGGGACCTGTTTGCTCTCAGCTGGCACACCTACCTGTAGCTCAAAGCTGTGCCAAATTCATAGGGCTCCTCTTACACCAAGGACTCCAAGCCATGTCTGTGTCCCACTGAGTTTCTCCACAGCTGTGTCTGTATTTGTGTGTGAATGTACATAGTGACCCATGCTCACTGTGTGTTAGGTGTGTTCTCCATGGATGAAGACTCGATTTCACGTGACTGTGAACCCTTCTTCGAGTCAGATGGCGAGGAGGAGAGCACTGATGGTGAGGGGGTGGGCCAAGCAGGACTCTCGTTGGCCTGTTTGTCCCATATGGTGCAGTGTGTAATTGGTATCTCCACACCACAGGCTCCCTGAGTGAGGAAGCCCCACCCCCTGCACGTGGCCTGGCAATGGGGCAGCTGTCAGCGGCTCGATCCCAGCACCCCCCGTCGCTGGCACGCTCTTTGCCTGTCTCTGTGCCCGTGTGGGGGTACCGCTGCAGCCGTAGTGCACACACGGACAGCCACAGTGGCGAGCGGGTGAGTGTCCTCATGCTGGTGTCTCCGCAGTTCCCCCTTCATCTGGGGTGTGGCAATGACCCCCTGTCCCCTCCCTCACAGCCCAGCTGCCCCGACCTGGAGCATATTGCTGCCAGCATGCAGGCGCTGCTTGCACCAGGAGCCACCGATGGCACTGAGATGTTTGGAGGATTGCCGCGGCCACGCCTCAACACCGGCGACTTCTCACTCAAGCACTGAGGCAGTTGTATGCACACAAACACACTCTCTCATATACACAGCAGACAGATGGCTGTATGTACACAAACACATAATAACAGAGTAACCTAGCAAAGTACATACCAACAGCCACTACACACAGCAACAGGTCGTGCTCTTCTCTCAGATCACAGAACACACAGAGCATGGTAACTTTTAAAAGTTTTAAAAATTAAAAAAAAAAACTGACTGCACACAGACTTGTGCTGTCCAAGTGAGGCAATTCTACAGTGCACGAATGACTTGTGAGCGCAGTGTGTTGTGCACCCTGACTGGAAGCTGCAGCTCAGAGAGCAGAAATAAGCTACACACACTTATACAGTTCAACACTATGATGTTTGTGCTCTTGCAGTGCTGAATGCATCAGTGAGTTTGTTTTAAATAAAGGAGGAGAACCAATGTTGTGAGTGTGGTTGAGTTTCTCAGACACCCACATGGAAGAGAGTGGTGAATGAGATGGCAGTGAGTAGAGAGGGAGGAACAGGTCCCAGTGGAGGAACAGCCATGCAGGAGAGGCAGAGTAAGAAAAGGCAGTAGACAAGGTGCACAGCCACAACAAGGTAGAGGACACTTACAGGCAATGTCTTGGTACCCTCTACAACAGTAAAACCACAGTTAACACATTAATGTGTTCACTAGAGACAAGTCACCAGCAGAGAGCAGCACTGCATGAAAGAAATCACATTTTTCAGTGGAAATAAATCCTCCTATAATGTTGCCAGCAGAATATGTTGGGTGGTTATCTACTTACAGGGTGTGTGTGCGAGGAGTGGCCAATTCTCTATGATAGACTGTCAGTATCACCTTCCAGGGTTAAATAACACTTTCACAGGGGCAATTACGACACTTGTGAGATTCCTAAAGCCTTACTTTACAAACAGAAACAAATCACTTTTGCCTCATTTCCCACCACTGTTTTGAAAACCAGAGGATAAATCAGCACAGATCTGCCATCATATGTGTTTATTGATAATGTGTCAATCTAATGCATCCATTAACATCAGCTTATATAAAATTAAACAAGGCAGCAAACCAAAAACTCCAGTAAATATTTTTTTAGCACAGCAGTGTTTAATCATATTAGTGATGTAACGTTTTCCTAGTTTTACTACTGCTATTAATGTCGCTCATATTTATATTGTATAGACAAATCAAGGGACTAAAATAATTTTTCCTTCTTGATTCCCATATAGTTGCGTTTCTGCTATTTTTTTCCTTTTGTCATTTGTTTTGCTGTTCCTATTAATTTCTGTCTAAGCACAATAAGACCCAAACCTTTCCTCTCTGTATTGACTCTTTCCACTCGTCTTTCCTACTCGGCTTTGCTCTGGATCCAGCAGAAGGACTTGCTTCCTATCCAGAATGCCGGTCGAAGAGATTCTTTGAAGCTGGTGTTGTACCTGTGCAGCAGCTGAACGACCTTAGATTCGCCCTTGCTCTCCACTGTGAAGAAACTGAGGATGCCTGCTGGCTGGTCCAGGTAGACTCCAATCACAGGGCACGCCTTGGCTTCGATGTCTACGTTCTCGCCATTGTGCCAAGCCTGATAGCAGGAGCCAGCCCAGCCCAGACCCCAGGAACCGTCGTTCTCCCCAATACCACAAGCCCCATCCTGAGCCTTCCGGGGAGCACTCTCGTTCACAACACCAATCACCACCCAGCCCGTGTACTCTACCTCCCAGTAGCCACGAGAGCCCCATAGGTTCTCCTTGCATAATACCTAGATGGAGGGGAAAATATGGGGGGGGGTTAACCTGCTGGGTTTATTGGCTATAGCTACACAAGGCTGGCACTAAGGGGCAGACCTACCTGCGGAGAGTGATCATACCGCTCAGGTCGGTCTAGGTAGGGGCACACATCCTCTGTCATGCGAGACACCTTGTGCGCCCCTTCAGAGATCCAGAGCAGCTTCTGGGCAGTCCGTTCATCTAGCGAGATTGGGAGCCAGTCTGGGAGGGGCAGGAAGACATGGAAGTGGCAGTAGGAAGCAGAGGACAGAGCAATGTGCCTCCTAAAGAAACACTTACATTTCAGGAGCTCCTCTCTGGTCTGTGGTTCAGGAATGTTGGGCTCATAGGGTGGGCAGCTTGCTGTGGATGGAGAGGAACATCAACACAGCACTATTGCACCAGGATCTCGCAGCTGCCCTATATGGTGTAACAAACACTGTATCTAGACACATAAAACTCACCTGCCACTGAGGCTCCACTGTTTGCCTTTCCTACAAAGAGAAGAGTGTATTTGTTCAGAAACCATAAGGAGTGCAAAAGCATCACTGTGTAACTAAAACTGTCCATCCTGTCCACAACACATGCTAAAGGGTAAAAGTCATTGCGTAATTATACTTGGGTGCATTTTACACCTGATCTCATGGAATACACAACAACAAATTTTGCCAACTTTGGTTGAAGTTTCCATTTCAGGATAAGCCAATTTGTTTATTGCTGAGTTGTGGGTCCGTGAAGCAATAATAGATTTGTTAGTAATAACTTCTAGTTGCTAAGTATAGTTTTCTGTTTTAATTTTAAGAGATTATATGAATAGGCCATTCCAGAGCTGTCCACCACAAACACCGTATCTTGTCAGGAAATCAAAGAGTGAACAGTTGAAATGGAAATCATTAGCTGTTGGGGACGTGCACTAGGCTTGGTTTTTTTGAGGAGTGCGGGAAAATGGCTGGCAACTCCATTGCCAGATGGAGAGATGAGTCCTGAGAAAGGTGCACTTTTGCCACAGGTGTCATCAGGATATCGATGGACACTGATGCGTGTCGTCTCCCTGCCGACTCGTCTTCCCCATTCTCGCATCCAAGGGATCAGGAGGTAGCCGTCTGCCCGCCATTCCAAACACAGGCCAAAATACACACATGGCCTTATTTAGCATGAAAATATTTTCCTTTCATTCAGGTCCAAGTACTCTCAGATGGCAACATGTAGCCCAGGCATCTGATATGTGATAGTGAGCAGGTTCACTGTAATTCTGCTCTGGGACAATTTAGTGTACGGCAGCTCAGACACATCAACATCAGTGGATTACCATTAAACCATTGATTGTTGGGGTTGTGCAAACAGTGACAGAACATTTTGCCCTCACAGACTGTGCCAACCAGACTGTGCCCATCCATATTAAAGAGGGAAAACAAGAAGAACCACCTGTAATCACAGTGTAGGGCTACTTGAAGGGTGCTACTTTCAGTGATCCTGAAATCGTGCTACAAATGTAACCACGTCTGTTGGACCAGCCATACATCACTGTGTATTTAATAGGTCCAATTTATCCAGACACACAAAAGAGAGCTGCATTTCTAGAAGGGACGTAAAGTAGTCTCCAGACTGATTGGAACTAGATTTTGCAATCACTACTGGACTGTCCACTGATTTGATTCCATGAAGAGCTAAGTATCATATTGAAGCAGGTGTGCAGGCAGCACACTTGTTGAGTGAAAAGGCTCCATAAACAATCTACACTTGTGTTATGCTTGGGAGCAAAAAGAACATACTTGTTAAGGTGATATGCCTCCAAAGATTAGTTAGATTTCAGATGAAGCAGAGATGGATGTGGGGAACACAGGTCATCTGATCTAGACTCATAGGAGGGACACCAGGGGGTAGTGGGAATGAGCGATGACAGCTCGTTCCATCCATCATCCCTCTCCCAAATTACACCCTTTTAGGGAGGGAGAGAGAGGAGACACAAGGGAGGACAGACGCACACTATGGCTCTGTTGAAGCAGACATATAAACAAATCCTTCAACAAATCAATGGATGTTAGAGTAGATTTTGAGTTGTAGATGGTCCCATAGGGGTACCCCTTGTGGGAATCTGCCCATCAGCAGAGCTTCACAGGAACATCTTCCCTGTGGTTTCTTGACTGTTCCCACAATCAAAGTTGTCATGGCATGAACCATGACAAAATTTGTGAAGAAGTTGGTCAATTCTTTCTGCACATATATCAAAATCCAATGAGAACAAAACCCGGACTGGCACTGAGGCTCCTCCTGAAAGCATTTTAAGTTCTGTAGCTTGGACTGATTAAGGTCTATGGTACGTCGTATACATATTGTGACTGGAAGATTCACAGGTAGTGTAATGTCATTGGATCAAACAACAAATGCTGGTGAGACATTATTAGTTGATGCAGGGAGGGTTGGATGACCATCACTGGCAAAGATGTGAAAGTTTGACAGATAATCAGTGACTATGATAGGAGGAGTTGGTGGATCATTACTGGCTTCTGTGGGAAGGTTTGGTTAACCATCACTCACTGCTGCAGGAAGGGCTGGTGGATCATTGTTAGCTGAAGCAAGTAGGTGGTTAGATCATCACTATGTAAACCTGGAAGGGTTAGCGGGTTGAAGCTGGATAGAGAACATTGTTGGGCATTCATGACTAAGACAGATAGGGTTGTTGAAACATCAGGAGCAGTAGGAGGTAGGGTTGGTGAAACAACTTGGAAAAGTTTATATCTCAGTTGACTAGTCTTGAGAGGTACCTGCTAGCTAGGAATATAAGAAATGTGATGCTTCTTGATTGACAGCTTTCTCATATGTTGAATGTACATTGTAAAGAAAGCCATGATACCAGGGCTGAGGCTTGTAACTTAACAGTAAACTGGTAAAATGGGAAAGACTGTAGGTCAGTGGTCTCAGTGACAGCCAGGGTACGTGTTCATATCACATAAGGAGAGGGATCCCTTGACACAGCAGAAAAGAATCTGTTGATGTTGGACTCTGTTTTGCAGGAGCATGGCCCCCTGTTGTGAAAATGGCCATGCGCCATATCAGGTTAGAAATGCCCGAACAGCTGGGGCTGGAGGATCTAAAAACATAGTCACCAGGGATGTCAGGAGCACTGGGAGGCAGAGGGAGAGGGGATAAAGTAGAATGACATCAATCTCATTCTTCCTGATATGAAGTGGCGAAAAACCCCACACTGTGAAAGGGGGAGTGAACATCTTCATCTGAAAAGGAGATTGATGGGAAGATTAGAGGCTCATAGACAAAGAGATTTTAGGCCATAAATAAGGTGACAGGGAAAGAGTGACATGCAACCCCAGAGTCAAAGTACAGCCATTCGACCTTTGACTGCACTCAGCAACACTAAACACTCATTAAGTATCCTTATCTTACTTCATAGTTCAGCTGACACTTCCATTGTCTCATTGACACAACTAGAGTACTTTGAACACCTTTCTAAAGAGCACTAGAGGTGTGAGAAGTGGTTTGAGCTTCTGTTCTATCCTAGACGTTCTTTCCTTCTGCTGTACATCGGAAAGTAGACTGAATTCTGGAAATACAAGGACAATACCAGCATCACACTCTGGGTTTCACTGAAACACATGGGGTCAGTCTTCCACATGGAATTGTCGTGATGAACATCAGAATCAAGAGCAGGCTGCTAAGTTACAACATATTGGGGTCTATACACTCTGGGTAGGCTGGGAAGGGAGTGGGGGTCCCATACAGAAAGTTGAGTTGCTTCCCTTCCATCCCATAACCACAGGAGCCAAAGAGATCCCGTTGCTCTTGGGCAAATTCTCAGAATTAGAGTGGAAAGGGGTACAGAAAGGAAGTAAGTTAAGACAGGTAGTGGTATGGAGGAAAAATGGTGTGGAGGACAAACACAGTAGATGAAGGTCAAGCATGAAGAGAGAAGGCAAGCAGAAGCATGAAGACAAGATCCCTAGTAAAGCAAGATTAGGGAACACCACAGAAGGTAGCAACAGAGAGGTGAAAGATGAGAATGACATGATGCTGGGGAAAAAGCTGGCGAGGGGAGAACTGATTGGCATGGTGGATGAGAACAACCATGTGTGACAGTAACATTATCCTCTGTTCAAATAAAAGCAAATTAATCACATCGTAAACTGCAAATAAAACATTTAGTGATGAGCACCTAACAATTTTGGGGTCCTGACCTTCTGCCTACTTCTCCACCCAGCCAGCCCATTTGGTGTTAACCCCAAATTACTGGTTCAGACCTCCTTCTGCCCACAGAGGGTCTGGACTGTCATCTGTAGATCCATGATCATATGCCATCATCCTCATATTGAGGTTTCTTAGACATTGTACGCGAGAGTTAACCACAAAGTAGTGACGATCAAACCCTACATCTAGCATGATCCAGTATTGCTGTAAAACAGAAATGTTTTTGTGCATGTGACTGGTTTTTGACAAACGGAATCCCTAATCATAATGGGAAATGTTTTCTATTCCCACAGCTACTATTTACACTTATGGCTCAATTGAGCAGGTGATTAATCTCCCTTGTAACACGAGCAGCTAAAGGCAGAAATGGCAAGCGCCTCGATCTTGTTTCACGTCTGTCAGATCTTACACTATAAGAAGCATCTCACCATCTTAATGCAATGGAAATCACCCCAAACTGCTGCTTTCCCCCCAACATGTCCAAATGGCACTTTGTCCCTTTACTTTTCAGTCTCACTCTGCAGAGACCAGCTTGACCTGGGCAGACCAGGAGTGCTGCTGGTGGCTGATTTGCAGTTTGAACAATTTCTGACTAACACATGATTTGTATTGGTATTTGTGTCACTATTATATCACCTCTAAGGACATTTTGATCAACAATTAAATGAAGACAACTGTTCTGACATAAAGGTAATGCTTCAAGATGCTCAATTCCACCCTGGCTGGGACTTAACTCCTGCACACAACGTAAGAGGAGATGGAAGCTCCCAGCAAGGCAAAGAACCCCAGGACTGGGTGCCCGAGTGGGGCCTTACCGGATTTCTTGGACTCAGGCATGGTTCTGGCAACACAGGAAGCACGGGCAATGCAGGAGTCCTGACTCTCGCTTCCCTATGGGACAAATGCCTGTCAACTACCCTGGGGCAACTCTTATTCCTTCTGCGGTGGGGGGGGGAGTTGTAGTGAATGAGAATGAGGCAAAGAGGAGGATGGGGCTGAAGACATGCGCACTCTGCATGGGACACTCAGTGGGGATGCAATGTCTGATATCTGAAACTAGTGTAACCCAAGTGTCCAGCACCCTTTACTGTTATCAAGATATGGAGGTGGATGTTGGTTCTTGGTGAGGGTTGAAATTTCCAGGTGACCACCAGGGTACAAAGGTCACACCCCAACCATAATCCACTTCATTTGACTGCACTACTACATAAAGAATAAGAAACACACATACAGATCTGCACATATAAACATACAGTGAGGCAGCTTGTGGTCTCCATGGAAATGGCTCAGCATTGATGTCCATCTTCTATCAGGTTTTTGGTGACAGTTGGTATGGTCACACTCAGCAGCTGTTTGGATTGACCTCAGCAAAGATGCATGTTGTGACAAGCATTTAGAAGAGAGAATTGGAATGAAGAACACCTGAGCTTATCACCATTCCAGCACAAGAGTTAAGTTTAGCTCACAGTATGCAAGTAAAGCCCCCTCTGAAGTCTCGGTAGAAATGGTCAGCAGTATGGGCATGGGGTCTGAATCACTGCAGAGTCGAGAGAAGATAACAGGAAGTAAAGTTGTTTAATATGCTGAGATAGCGAAGAGCATGCCAAGGGTAGGTCACATACAGGGATTCCCAATGCTGCTGTCCTCTGTGGCTCTTTGATTGGAATGGTTCATCTATCCTTCAGTGGCTGGAGAGAGAATGATGCTGTCTGTTTGTAAACAACATCAATGATAGCCTCAGGGGTCCACACAGCATAGTAATGAGTCTGGGAGCCAAGCTGGCAATGGGAGGGCATCAGGTGGGACACTGGCAGCAATAAACATTTTGTGACACTAATGTGCAAGTCCAGCACCTCATATTGTGTATCGAAAGGAAGCCTATTTTTGATATCCAGTAACTGCTGACATCCCAATTTAGCAATTATCAGCTTTAGCACCCTGGATCACCTTTGCATTTCACTCTTCACTCATCAGCATTATTCTCATGGCTGCTGATCAATCAGCAAGATTATTGACGAGTTTGCAGACATTTTTCCATTTCAAACTGTTTATTTTTGCCAAACTTGTTGAAGTCACATGAAGGGCTGTTAAGCTCCCTGACATGTGTGAATGACCACTAAGGCCCTGAGAGCCCGATCTTTTAGTCTGCAGTAGTATGCCAAGTTCATTGCTCAACACTTTGGTGTATGAACATTGAGAACAGTTCATAAAGGAAACCTGATTCAGGCTGGACATACTGTGCAAATGATTTTGCCTGGCTGAGCTGACAAAGAAACGTCCCTTCAACATGTACATGGTGCCAATGACATAGCTGAGGCTGCTTGGTGCTCTCCTTGTGTCTCCAACTGCTCTCAGGCTCCTTCTTATTGAGTAGGGAGATGGAACACAATGACACCGGCTTCATCAACTTTGTTACATGCTAACGGCAGCGTTCCCAAGAGGCTTGTGGTCTTGCTGCAGCACATGACTGCCCTGGGTGTGACACACACCTGGAACCCCATTCCTTCCCCTACAGTCCCTGAAGACCCACAGAAAAATTTACACTTTCAGAGAACGTCCATATGAAAATCACAAAATTAGGATCTTGAATTCTGTAGGCTGCAGAAATAACATGCCAACACTCAGTTTCACACAACAGAACTCTTTAATAAATACTTCCTTTCTATCATTAATAAAAATGCAGGTGAACTTTTTTTAAACAACAATATTTTCCACAAGATGATTTTTACATGAACATTATTGGGTCATGTGCTCCATGTGCATTTGTCAGAATCAAATTCCACAGTGTTTCTGAACATTGTTATGTACACCTAGGTGATGCTGACTGCACAGCAGAGCGTCCCTCACCGTCCTCCACCATTGGCTGTGCCACCTGTGGCCCCTCCCCCTGTCTGATCTTGTGCTCCTGACATCATGAGGAAGAGGACCAAAGGCACAATGTACATCCACTGGAGACAAAGACAGCAGGGAGGGGACAACAGTAGAGGGAAAACAGGCGTTAATACAGCAAGTCTGCAGTGTAACAACAGGAAACAACAGGGGCCACAGTTTATCAATTTATACACGAACCCATCAGGGATCATGATTAAAATCAGTGCTTTGTAAACGTGACTCAGTATGATTTCAGGGAGACTAAAGTCCAACAAAGTCCTCATTGAGAGCCAGGATTGTTTACAGACACTGAACAGTGTAGAGAACTGCACAAAGAGGTGGGGCAAAGGCTGAGCAAGGCCAACCCCCCAAAGAGAGATTGGAGCAGGAAGCTCAGCAGCTGCCCTGAATCAGACAGACAGGTCATGGGGGTAGGCTAGTTTGCAGATGACTGCCGAAACTCGACCCTTGCCCCAGCCCTGCTAGGGGCATTGCAAACCATTGGAAACAATCTGGCCAGCCGCTAGCAGCAGGACCCCAGTAGTGCAGCCTAACCTAGCTGCTCATATCCATGTTCATCTTGGGCCCTGAGGGTATTTGGAACCTCAAGGTTACAGGATTATGTCTGAACTGGGCCTGTGAGGGACCCCAGCACTCAGTGGAATTAGATGTACCATCAGGTCCCAGTGTTGTAACACTAGTATCTGTAGAAGATAAACGTGTGTGTTCGACATCTTTAAAAAGAGAAAAACAGCTGAGCTGGCAGCCAGTGGGGGGAAGCAGAGTTCTGGGGCAAGCCAAGTGACTGCTGTATCATATAGTATACTGTTCAACAGCCGTAAAGATGGCTGTAAAGCCACTCGGTGCATGTCACTCTGGACTGACCCAGGATGCCAGAAGGGGGCGCATGCAGTGAAGTCATTCACAGTGACAGTGAAGAGGAGGACAAGCGCAGGGGCTGACAGTACAGTACTTGAACGAACGAGAATCAGCTCTGCTCTCTGCCGCCCCCTGCTGGGGGCTGTGCTGAACTTGTGGCCATGAGGAACACTGCGCCTCCCAGAATCAAATACCACTGAAACACAGCACAGCACAGTGTGGGTCACTAAACAGCACAATCTCAGTCCAACAGCACAGCATAGCTTCGAACCGACATCACAGCCAGGCATTCTGGGTAGCAACATGGCCTGTCCACAGTAAACACGTATTCAGCGCAGCAGCTCAGCATCTCACAGTTCAACAACAGGAGCACAACACACAGCAGAGACAGAGGGAAGACACTTGGACATACTTACATATTTTGCAAAGAAAGATTTCTGCTCCTGAGGGTTCTTTCCTTTCTTTTCCATCTCCTGCTCCATCCTCTCAATGAACTGAGCTGTCTCAGGCCTGTGGGGGGGATGAAAGGTACTTATTACACCACTCGGCACTCTAGGGAGGGCTGCAGAAGGAACTGAAACTAAGCACCATGTTCTCTTGAGCCTTGGGTAGAAGGGGACTCACCCAGGGGCATTAACAGGAGCCATGACATTCAGTGTGGTGTTGAAGGACTCAAGATCTACGTCATCCTCAACCTCAGCACCCCAGCACATCCCTGGAACCGTTACTATGGAGATGCCAATGAGGTAGCCAGTGACATCAGTGTGGAGGGTGATGACATCACTGAGGTGGGATTCCACTAGTGAGCACTGGGGAAGGACCAGATGCCACAGAGGGGTTACCTTCAAGCTTGCAGATAGGTGGCTGATGAACAGAATGAGGGACACTCTCTTTCTCTCTCTCACTCTCACACACACACACACACACACACACACACACGTACACACCGCTCGGACGAATGCGGTGAGGTAGCCCTCTGGCTGCCGGTCCACTGGCCTCTCTGTCTGCAGAGAAACCCTGGGCACCCGCACTCGGTAGAGACCGTCTACTGCAGCCACTTCCTGGTGCACAGTAGAGGACATGGTAAAAGCAGTTTTAACCACAAGGCCTTGAGGGATGCAACTTGCAGTGATGCAATCAGGTGGAAGACCCTCTCACCTTGAGCAGGGCACGCTCCTCCTCTGTCAGTGGGCTCTGCCACAGTGACACGGCAGGCTCCCTTCCCCGGAGCTGCAGGGATCCCCGCAGGTGGAAGCGAGGCACATCATCTGGAGGAACAGGCACAGTGGTGGCTTTCACAGAGACAGCAGTATGTGTGTGTGTGTGTGTGTTACATGAACACTGGGGCTCTTTCTAGGTTTTTCCACGGGAGCACCAGGCACTGCCAAGGACCCGCAGACCAGGGGTCTCACCGAGCTCGAAGGAGTGCTCCAGGGGCACCGTAAGCCCAGTCACCTCTGCGTCGGGGCCGTCGGCTGTCTGTAGAGACACGAGGCCGCACTCACAAGTTCATTACAACCCAATATTTATCACGAATATTCATTTCTATTCGTTGTTAAAACTATTAATTACGGACCGGCGCTCTCCGCTTACACAGACTTTCAACAACACGCAAGACAAGCTAGCCGAGCTAGCCGACTATAGCAGTAAACCGAAGCGAATTCAGGGACATTCGCAAGTTCACATTAGCATTAAAAGGTTTAAAAGTGTACGATTCTCACTCACCCTTTTAGCAGTGTTGTAATTACCAGGTTGCGCATGTATTAAGAAAACAGCTGCTGTTAACATAGCAACCAAAGCGATACAGGACGTGTTCGGCGCCATCTTGGAAATAACAACCGGAAAGAAACGGAAACTACAGCGGTGTATGATGACGCTGTACGGTTGCACTGCGCAGAGGGGCAGAAAGCTCCTGAACGAGCTTCTTCTCTGTAGATGGGTGGCGCTGAAAATAAACAGCAGGTGTCACCGTTCTCCCATTTTACCACAGTAATACCGGCAACGATCGACACATTGTTCCGTCTGATATAGTCACTGGGAAAATTTTAGTATATAATTTGAGAAAGTCCTTATGGACAGTTTTATAGATCACAATCATTGGAAATGATGGACTTGGCAATAGTCAGGGCAACTGTGCCTGTGAGGGGCACTGATGAAAAAGGACGCATTTTTTAAAAAAAAGGATACCATTACTGAGTCAGCCCTGCAGCTTCAGTGCACATGAACCAGAGGTCAGGGGTCAGTGAGCACATGGTGGACAGCCTGCAGTCCTGCTCTTCAATGACCTCGACAACACAGGAGGGTGGCAAGAGGCTGAGGAGGCTGATTTCCTTCATGGGCGGCTGACATGCATTGTAGGAGAAGTGCAGAGTGTGAATTAAAATAGATGGAGCAGAGGGGCCACTACCCACTGTCTGTTTCACTTGTCCTATTGTAAATCATTCAAAAGGGAATAGTGTATAACAGAACACTGGGGCGTGGTCTGAGGCACAGCAGGTGCACAGGGTACCTCTGGGATCCCTTCTTCATCTGCTGTACCTGTGTAGGCTCTAGAGTGCCTCTGTTACAGATATATGGCAACAGTCAGGGCAGACTACCTTCTCTAATTTTCTATAGTCTCATTTCCGGAAAAGTGTCACTTGGAGGGATATAAAGACTCATTTTGTGGACCTCATATATCTAAGAATCCAGTGGCTGAGAGAGAATGTCTGCATGGCTATGGGAGACAAAACTGCCCTATCATTTACTCTTTTGCTGGGAAAAGTCTTATAAAACATTTATTTCCTGCTGAATGTGAAGTACTCAGTCATAACCAGCCATCTGTAACACTGTAGGACTGAAGGCAACATCTCAGGGTGGCAGCTGTAAACTGTCCTGAAAAGAACAATAAATGCTTTACACTTATAAATAAAATTAAAGTGCAAGTTTGTTTATTAAAAAGTAACAGTAAATGTCAGACAGGGCTGCTTCTTCTTTGTTACACCTTTTCAGAAATGGATTTCTCCATACAGTGATATTCAATGTTAATTGTTGTCAATGGTTGTATTTTCTCTTCATTTTTTACACATACATTGAAATAACTGATTAAAAATACGTTGAGCTGCTTTTTCCACAGCAGCAGCACCCCAACCCTTTTATCCGGTTAGTATCCCATCTCAGGTGGCAGACTCTGCAGGAGATTTTGGCTCAGTAGGTTTCACTCTGGGCCCAGGTTCGCACTCTGCAGTGTCTGTCAGAGTCGGGACCTGCAACGTGCCGGGTCACCTTGCAGTCAAGTCAATACTGAGCTCTTGAAACCCACTGTGCGTGTCTACCATGCAGAGGGGCAGCTCCAGGGTCCCTGCTCCAATGCTGTACCTGGTGACGAATTGGATGCCAAGGTGGGATGATACTTTAACGGCCACCATTGATCATGCCGAATAGTTGCTTTGTGTGCACATGTTGTGTCAGCTAGACATGCCGCTCTGACCCAGGCGGGGCAGGGGGTCACTCTCCCACAGGAGCAGCATGGCTCATGGCTGCAGGGCTGCATGTAAATCAGCGCTGCAGCCTTCATCAGAAAAATCGCACCTGGGTCAAGACTAATGGGGGGAGCACCTGACCTTAGTTAGTCTGGTTTGTGGCCTGGCTGTTCTTCACCATGCAGCCCCAGGGCCCATAGGAGGCCAAATCTGAAGGTGTAAAAAAAGTTTGCTACAAAAAATAAATTGTAAATCTATAAATCAAAATCTTGGGAAAAATAATAAGAAAAACCTGTGTAAAAGTTTTATTAGGAAACTGAAGAAAACCTATTGCCTTATACATTATGTAAACCCAATATAAAGTGTCCATCCATGTCTTTGAAATATTGCAACTTTATAGGTATCGTTCTCTTTCAAACAAACTGTCAGACTACACAGTTAATAGTACACATTTATTAATCATTTAACAGACTTCAGTCTTCAAAATTGTCACGCCCCCTGCTCTGCCTGCCGTTCCGCCCAGCTCCACAATCGCCAGCACCTGCTCCTTGTTTCCCCGAACAGGGTATAAAACCTGTGTAGGCTGACACACTGGTGTGAAGTATTACCCTTGTTACTACTGAGTGGCTCTCCTAGTAGCCTGTCTGGTATTTGTCCCTTGCCTGTTCCCGACCGTCGATCTAGCCTGACCACTTCTTGTACTCCGTTAACTTCTGGATCTGACCCTTGCTTGTGTGTTGACCACGATTCTGGAACTTCTCTTGACAATAAACCTCCTTTGCTAACTCGCGCCTGCACACGTCTGCTTCCTGCCAATGGTGTCAAAAATATATAGTTGGTAGAGTATAAATTTGAGTTCTATACATATCACATTCACCTACATGTTATAAATAATTACATTAAAAATGTGCAAATTCAAATCTTATTTTCCCTTATCTATTTCTAGATAGTTTGGCAGTTGTAACGGTAAATATGATAGTATATGCTATGTGTACCTTTACATTAATTTAGGAAAGTCTAAGCAGTACAGGCATGATTCTTGCCTAGAAGGCACCAAAAACTTGAGTGTTAGGGTCTGAGTGGTTTGTTGTCAGCACCTCTGACCTCCTGTCTATCGTCCCCCCTCCTTCTTTGACCGCTCTTCTCTGGTTGCAGAGACTATAAATAATTGGTCTTCAGTCTCTGCCCGTCTGTCTTAAGTTCTCTCTCTCACTCAAATTGAAATTCAAAGGCGTGTTTATTGACATGCCAAGGTCATGAAGGCAGTGCAGAGCCTTGTTCCAGCATGCCCGTTTACTGATGTGCAGGAGCAGATGTGTGGCAGTGTGGAGCCCATGAGCCTCCTGTACACGCCAGTTGCACCTTCACTCTGTCACTCAGGTGCTGGTTTTACAAAGCAGTTCAGGCACCTCCTGGGACCGCACAGGCCTCTGGTGAGCAGTACAGATACATGCGGGAGGAAATGTTAGTTTCTGTGGTGAAGGAGGGTGTGCTGGAAGTTAAGGAAAGCTGATGTGGCTCCAAATAACACAACTTATGTATCTGATACCACTGTGTTGTTGGTTCACATCCTTTAAGTAGCTGGCTATAGAAGGGGCATTCATACTGCAAATACGTAGATAATCATAGCGAATGGTATTGCACTCATTTATGTAGCTGTCTGCAGATTAGGAGAGAAATGGCTCTGAAAGAGAAGGGTTTAGGAGGGATGCAGCAGCTCTGAGGGACACAGGGAGCTCACCACATCGGGGACTAAACCAAAAACTGACGGACCACTTGTGAGTGACATCACCACATGGGGAGAGGTGAAAGAGAACAAGGGTCTAACTGGGTTCAGCATCTGACATGTTTCCCAGACATTTGTGTCCTTGATGGCCCTTAGACATCACCCTGTGTCCCTCAGTCATCAGGCATGTAAATGTCCAGATGGGTTTGGGTTGAGGCCCTACCCAGGTACCCAGGACCAAGTTCTCCATTGGGAGGTTTGCTTCTTCAACATATCTGCTCCCAGTCCATCCTATGGTCCTATCCTCTGCAGGGGAGCATTCCTCCTTCAGGGTCTCAAGTGTCAGCTGCTCCTTGGCTCTCTCCCTCTCCCTCCCCTGGGGTTCAAGACCTCAGGAGGGGAGAGAGCAGAGCAATAAAAGGGATACAAGGGTGGTTGGGTCAGATGCACAGACAAAGAGAGCAGCAGCAACAGTGACGGGCAGCAGCACAGAGCCATGCCTGAGCCCAAGAAAACAGGTAAAGCAATCTGATGGAGAAACCTGGCTACAGACACACACCTGTGTGATTGGTCCTGTCAGCCTGTGGTCCTCTCTCTCTCTGTCTGTCAAACAGCTGTGAATGATTGACACTCGTCTCCACAGCCCAGGATGTGTGTGTATATGTGTGTTGCATTTCTCAGCAGTGTTAACTAATCCAGACGAGTCTGGATGTTATCAGGTGTTCTGCACTGCTAAAAATGACATCAGCCATCCAGCAAGGTGAGGAGAGGACTGTGTCCTATCCATTCTCTGGACATTAGCAGTGACTAAACATATGTGTTGTGTGTGTGTGTTGTGTATGTTGTTCTGAAGTTAGTGACCCTGCTGTGTGAGCCAGTCACAGTACTTCAACCTCACTAAGCTTCAGGTGCATGATGGGGGGGGGGGAAGCTTGACGGCTGTGAAGAAAGATGTCTGAAACGAATTTTTGTGAAACACACAAAGTATGTGTGGGGGCTCTGGGCTCCTGGCCATTAATGTCCATCAAAATGGAGACTCTCTGCATGAGGAATAACACTGATTATTCCTGTGTGTTTGTGATGAGCCTTGAAATAAACTCAGTAACATGGTTTATATCAGGACTGACGTGACACAATGATTTTTATTAAAACAATGTAAAATAAATATGAGGAGGAGGAGGAAGCAGTGAGGCAGCCAGGCAGGAACTCATGTGGCTATAGGAGGCCTCACCTGGAAACAGGTGTTCAGGTTGAGACATTGGGGCTTAGCAGAGAAGTGTGTGTTTTGCACTCATTATTTCCTCCTGATTCTGGGAGTGGAAAGGACCAGAATCTTATTTAAGTGCTCAATGAGACCGCAGTGCAAAGGAAGAGCTGCATTATTACTGACACTGTCCCCCAGGGGGGTCAATGTGGGGACTGTGTTCAGGGTGCCTGAGAATGAAGTGAACAGTGTCTGTTCATCACTCGGGCGTCCTGCACTTCCAAAGCGATGCACTTGTATGCAGGAACACCCCTGGCCCCACTGCCTGCTGGGCGTTTCCTCCTGTAATGCAAGCGTTGAAACATCATCTCATGTTTACAGAACCAGGCAATTAATGTCACACAGATTTATCGTCACTATATAGTAATGTAGCTCTTGAGGCTGATGAGTTAAAATACGACTGTGTCCTGTCCTTGGTGAACGTCTCACCCTTCTTGCAGTAGCAGGGACACAGAGGAGCTGTAAATCACTGGGCTGCAGGACATCTGAACTGGGGCACTGAGATCCAGGCTCCCATCCCGAGTTGTCCTTTCTATCCCGAAATACCACATAGTGCGTTCATGCTTTACTGTTGATTTCTATGTTCTGACACAAGGAAATCCCCAGCACAGCCACAGACTCGTCCATTCTTGCTGTTTGCCATTCCTCCCCCACCTCTCTCTGCTTCTCTTGTGCCATAATTTAGTCGTCCTCTTTCTTCCACACTTCTCTCTCTGTTTAACTGTCCTCAACTTATTGACACTGTTTTCACTGTGTCACTGTCACTGTCTGGGTAGCACATCATGCCCCGACAAGACAGCACTGGGTCTTTCAACACCATGATCATAACCAGCTTGTACTTTTGATTCTCAGTCTGGACACCTCTGAGCTTTTGTTTGGCAAGAAGACTTGCAGATGGCATACTGTTCAGATTTGGAGGTTGCAGATCTGAATCCCACCTGCCCCTGTAGTACAACCATACGAGGTACTTACCCAGAGCTGATAAAGTGAAAATACCCAGCTGTACAAATGGGTAAATAATTGTAGGTAGCTGGATACTGTAAGTTGTTGTGGAGAAAGTTTCAGATTAATAAATTAATGTAAATGTAAAAAGAGTAAAACATTAATGATATTATATTCATAAGCTTTCCTCACGTTCTGTAGCTGTCTTATAAATGGGGTTCAAATTTATATGCTACACATTCAACCTATGTATCCAAACAAACTCAACTCCGCTCAGCCTTGTTTAAATTAACTTAATTTGAATAAACTAAATCAGTCTAATTTAACTCATCCTAAATCAGCTCCATGTAATCCAACCCAGAATATTTATTTATCTGGCTGGCACCTTTCTCCATAGTGACTTGCAGTGTGAGCTAATTACATTGATTTACCTGTTTATACAGTTGGGTACTTTTTACAGGAGTAATTGAGTGTAAGTACCTTGCTCAAGCGTATTATAGCAGGTGAGACTGAAACCTGTCACTGTGACTCTGGCTCTAGCCAGTTCACTACCTGCTGTCCCCAACCAGCACAACTCACCCCATCCTAACTCTGGTTAACCAGCTCAACCCAGCCTATTTCTTTATCTGTATGCTGTCCAGCAGCCCAGAATCAAATAGACAGGAAGGTGAAGTGTTACAGTGCAGAATCTGGCCCAGGTATCGCTGAGCAGGAGAGGGAGGAAGATGATCCTTCGGGGAGGACCTGCCTACTGACCCCCTGACACCTGCATTTGCTTCCCTGCTCTTTTTCCAAATCCCAGATACCCCCCACACACTGGAATATACCTCTCTTCCAAGATGACAATCCATCCCAGTGTATCACACAATATGAGGCTTCAATAATATAAAAAACAACCCACCCTGCCATAAATCTTCCTTCCAGATCTCTCCTGCCATCTGTGTGTTTTCCTTTCTCAGAAACGTGTTCCTTTTATGCTCATGCTTCTCCGCCCCCTCTGTCCAGCTCAAACTGAAATTGGTTTATGAACTCCCATAAATAACACGTCTTTAATGATGTGAATGTCATTATGTAACTGCTAAGTCTCTTGTTAATGCCATTTGATGGGATGTGACCAGTGGACTCTGTTCTGCTCTAGTCCTTTGCTGTGTTTCCCTCTTTCTGCTGTTCCGTACATCTCCTCTGCTGTCCTCCTCACTCTCTCCTCATGTCCTGCTGAGTCCCTCTCAGCCAGTGGAGCTCTGTGGGAAGCATACAGCAATCACTCTTATCATCATTGCTGTCTAATAAAACCAGGCAGTGATGCATGGCCTGCCCCCCCTTCACTCCTCCAGGCTCCTTTTTCACTCCCCATCTCATCATTACACTCCTGCATCTGCCCCTCGTTTCCATCTTTTCCACTCTCCATGCTGCCCCCCAAAACGCTTGTTCATTTTGGATTCTCTCCTGAGTGTGACCTCACCTGAAAACCACCGTTCCTACATTCTCATGTTCTCACGTTCTTCTCTTCTCCCCACCAGGAGAAACAAATGGTTTCAGTAAAGAGACAAACCAGATCTTTCTTCATATATACTCCAGAAGGGCATATCTGTCTGGTCTGCCCTTTGTCCCTTCCTCATCCTCCCCCCCTACTTGGACCTAACCAGTGCTATTTCTCAAAAAGCTGAACGATCTTTAACTACCACAATCATTTTCAGAACGGTCAGATTAAGCTCCAAAAGAGGGCCAGAACGGCTTAGCTGTTCTTGGATGCTGCAAGCCAGACTCTGCCCCCCTACCCCCCACTGATGGGCATCTGCCAGATTCCACTGATTCCATCCGTTCAGATCCACAAGCTTAGCATTAAAAATAACGTGTTGCCCATCAATCTTCATCACATGTCACATCGCGATCTCCCCAGACTCCACCATGAGGACGCCTCTGCCACAGGCTGCTCCTTCCGCCATGTGGTTCATGTCAACTCGTGAGATGAGCGCCAAACTGGGCAATTAGTGTCACACAGATGAGGTCAAATGAGCACAGAGAAAAGTCCCTTTTGGAGACACAGATCAGAGGAAAGGTCACCTACTGTCACACTGCCCAGCTGGCCAGCTCCAGTGTGTGTCTGAATGTGTCGATGACAGGCTGGAATGAGCGGTCCATATATCTTTTCCACCCTGGGGCTTTGCTCTCGGAGAAATGTAGAAAGTGATCTTCCACATAATCCTTTGTGTGTGTGTGTGTGTGTGTGTGTGTGTGTGTGTGTGTGTGTGATATGTTAACACAGACAAAGGAGGAGAAAGGTTAAGACAATGCTGAGATTTACACTGCCATCACTTAGTTAAGTCATTAGTGAGATGAATACATGGAAACACCATGATGTGACCTTGTTGTGTTTGGAATCAGAATGAAGCAGAGGTGAATGCTGGGTGTCACTCAGCAGGGTCACTGCTGGGGTCAGTATCTCTCACCCTCAGGGTTGGCTGGACACCCATGGAGTGACATTCATTGCAGGGGGATGAGGAGAAGAGGGAACATCAGCAGATTCCTGAGGGGAAGAGAAAGATCGGGGTCAGGTGAAAGCAGGAGGACAGAATGACTTTGGCAAAGCTGTCATTTCAGCTGTGATCTGCACAAATCACACACACATTTACCCACCAACACAGTGCCCCCATGTGTGCAACCATGGCTAATGACAAAGATGGCTGGAAAGGAGAAAGTCCCGTGGGAAGAAAATGCCAAGAGCAGCAGGGATCATGAGGGCCAACCACCATGGAGTCAAGATACAATGGGGAGAAGCCAACATTAGAGCAACTGATGGGTGTTTCATGGAAGAACAGTAGTATGACAACAGAGGCCCGTGCTGAATGGTGCAAACTGGACCAAGTGCAGCTCAACACCAGAAAGGCAAAAAAGATGATCTTGGATTTCATTATTAAGCACAGGAGCATCCTCAGCAACAGGCTGGTCCAAGAAACTCTACTGAAGCTCATTTCAACCAGCAATCATGAGGATCTGCAATGAATCCTAACACAGCCAGGTTGTTGGCCTCTTACTGACCCCACAGTGACCTAACCTCACTACTCCTGGGTCTACCTCACTTCACCCTGCCCTCTCTTACTTACCAATATGCTGGTCCATTCTTTACTTATTAACCTTGTTATTTGTCTTTGTTTTCACATATGCACAAATGTCAGATTTGTATGGTTGATGTGTACTGTATGCTATTGAAACTGAATGAAATTTCCTTCAGGAATCAATAAAGTTTCATTCAGCCATTTATTAATTCATGAGGAGAAACCTCCAAGACCATGAGCCCTGCTAAAAGGAGGCTCTCTGGTGGAGGTCCTACTGCGGTCACACAGTATCAGAGTTTGGTTAAGCAGAGGACTTGAAGCCCATCCATGTTTGGAGGGGTACTGTTTAAATTTAGAAGAAGGAAGAGGCGTGTCCTCCAGCTATATATAGGCTGGAAGGGGGTAGAGAAACTGTAGCTTGTCCGCTGAAAATAGCCCTCCTCTGTCACTGAGTCACACTACCCCCAGTCCTCCCACTGGACCCCACCTCAGATACCTCCCCAATTCCCATCATCTCAGTCCACAGAGCAGTAAACAAACAGAGGAGAGGAGGTCCTAAGCTATAAATAAAGAGAGATGGAGTTGAGCGCATTGGCACCACTACCCCAGAATGCAATGAGGTAATTCCTGGAGGGTGGGGTGCAGACAGGGCCGGGGGGGGGGGCACTTGAACAAAATGAAACAACTGACAGTTGCTGATTAGTAAATCTCACAGCTCAGCCATCACTGGCAGCAAGTGTGGTTACTGGTGCTCTGCAGAACCTGTAAGTGACCACGGCTGCCTGTCCCTGACCACTCAATCCTCAATAATAATAATTAATATTATTATTTATTATTGTTGATGTTTTTACACAGTGTAGCTCAGTATCCATGCTGGAAACCCCCACTGTGTTGTAACATCTTTTGTGAACTGCAGCCCGTATTCAACCACCAGGGCTTCTCATGCCTTTGGTGCGCTGGGGCAGAGCTCAGACCCTGTCAGGTCAGGTGTGTCCACTGTACAGGGGAGGGTCGTGCAGAGTGTAAAGGAGGTGGGCGGGTGGTCATTTGCACCCAGGCCAGGTGCAGGAGACCGTTAACACATTGCATCCTGAAAGACAAACCTGATCAAAAATAGAGGTCCTGACCATGAGAGCTGCAGGACTGGGGGTGAGTGGACCTTGGACAGGGGAGGGGCATGGGTTCAGGCCCCCTGGGGGGGGGGGGGCAGTGAAATGGAACAGGTGCCTTTGGGAACAGGTAAACACCATTCCCTTCTCCTGTGGCTCTGCCCCTACCTCCACCCCAGTCTTTTGTCTTCATCCCATGCATCTGGCTGTAAGCATACAGACCTTACCTCTGAAAGCCCCCCATAGACAAGTTCACCTGCCCTCAGACACAGTTAAAGCATCTAACCCAGGAGTGATGCTAGATGGTCTGCTTAACATGTTTTTTGTCCCTACAGAGGGTTCTAGTCAAATAACTCTGTTGATTGACCTGGAGTCCAGACTTCTGTACAGTGATGATCAGTAGCCCACCTTAAATATGCTACCTCCAGTCTTTCCCACACACACACACACACAGACACACACACACACAGACACACAGACACACACACACACACACAGACACACAGACACACACACACACACACAGGTACAATGACACACTGTTTAGACTGTAAAATATATTTTTCTCCTGTGCCCCACAGTACCAAAGAAAGACAAGACTGCAGCAGCCCCTGCTGGTGAGTGGAGGACATGACACCCTGTGCCACCAACGTGCTCTTCAGTCTAATCTGAATGAATTGCAGTCACTTAATGTCATTTAAATTTTTTCCTTCACTTTTTTCTTTGCAGCAAAAAAACCTGAAGGTGAGAAGCTCCTCAAATGGCTGTGTGTATGTATCTGTGTGTGTATGTTCATATCTGTCTGTTAGTGTTTATACCTGTAGGTGTCTGTTTCTAGCTACATGTCCAGAATTACTTTATATATTTTTATTTTTTTAAAATATATATAAGTGTCTCTTATACAGCAAGCATGCTGTAAGCTATTTCTGAAACTCTGCTCATTAAGAGAATGCTCATTAAACAAATTAGGTAGGAAATTATTCATTTAAATAGAAAAAACTAACTGTGTTCATGAGCCATAAAAGATTAATATTTTAGACATGTAACATGTCAAACATGTAAAATTACTACCTTATCATTTAAGCAGAAAGAAAATCTAATTCAAAGTCTACTAGAAAAGAAGGACTGCTCTGGTTACCTTTAAATCCAGACCTAAGACTCACATGTTCACAGTCATTTACATGTAGCATCTCTGAGATTTTTCCAACCCTTCTCACCCTTTCCCTCATCATTTATCTTAATATTGTTTTCTCTTTCTATTTTATTGTGTTCTGTTGTGGTTTTCATATTGCAATTTTAAACTTTAGAGCTGTAACCTATTTATCTTTATTCTTTATTGTTAAGCTTTTTAAGCTACTTTTAGGCATGCCATATACAATAAATACTTTTATTAATGTCCATTTTCATTAGCTGCTTGCTGAATGCAGTCTCACAGTAATTATTATTATAATTATTATAACTATTATTGTACTATTATACTATCTATCGAAATCACTATGTTCACATCAAACCCCCCCAAATTTTTTTTTACTTGAAGTGTCATTGTGATAAATTAATTCACAGTTTGTAATGATACTGCCTTTGACAAGAATTCTGTATGCTTTATCTCTCCAAGTTCTATACTGATAAGTAGGGCTTTCCTTTGCCTTTTCCAGCTTATTTTACTAGATTCTTTAAAAAATTTTTGCTTTAGAACTCAACATTATGTTGCATGGTTTTACACAAATGTATTTCTGAGAAGCTTGTGAGCTTGCAGACCTCCAGGAAAAGAAATCCCCAAGTAGGAGGGCTGCTTGCCTTCTGTGGTGCTTGGTGTCTCCAAAGCTTGTATTCCCAAAAAAATTCACATTTTCATAATCCATAATCCATTTCATAATCCTTCATGTGAGCTGACAGCTCATTATTTCAGTTTTACAGAATAAAATATATGATTGCAAATCCATAATTCTCAGAAGAGGGGGGTTAATTATATGTGTGAGGCCTGTATGTTTAACATGTGTGTTTCTAATGGTGTGTAAGTAAGTGTGGGTACATCTGTATGTATTCACTATTACTCTCCTACCTTCGTGCCACCTTCCTCCCAGAGAAACCCCCAGAAGGTAAGAGCCCCGACTTCCCATGCTATGGTATGGTACTGAGTGTCTCTGGGTGTGAGATATCTGTCCATGCCCCCCTTGGTGTCTCACACCTTCGGGGTCACAGTGCAGCAGTTCAATGTGTGTTGCTTGTTTTCATAACCTGAGATCTGAGGCTCTGAGGAAAAGTACAAGTTAAGAATACATTAACTTGAAATATCTGTGTGTCTGGAGGATGAGTGCTTTACAGGAGTGCTGGGGATTCAGGTGTGTGGGCACATCTGTACCTGGCATGTAAGAATCCAGCATGTGAATAGTCTGTGTGTATGTGGGTATGTGTGTGTCTGCTGGTGTATACTCCACTCCAATAGGTCACCAGGTCACCTTCCATCATTAACAAATTGCATTTGAGTGTGTCAAGCTCAGGCTTTAACTCCACTTCTTCCACATGAATGGACACTGGCTACGTGCCCACAGCTGCAGGTGCTGGTGTGTACGAGAACAGGCAGCGAGAGGGGTCATGTGGTCATCAGGACTCTACCTTCATGTCGCAGTGTGTGTCCTGCCTTTGCATGTGATCAACGGCCAACTTTATTGTGTAAAAGTTTTACACTCAGCTTTCAATCCATACTGGGTTTTATAGCAAAGTGAAAGAAGAAAGTGGGCCAAAGAAGTGCTAATGAACAACAGGGGGCCAAAGAATGGTTTATTTGTAATTCTCAACTGCTTCCAGGTGTGTGGATTGTTGTGTGGATCTACAGCTCACCTTACATTCTGTTTTTAGACTACTGGCATGTTTTTGTGTATGGTGTGTGTGTGTGTGTGTGTGTGTGTGTGTGTGTGTGTGTGTGTGCGTGCGTGCGTGTGTGGGTGCGCACATGCACGTGTGTGTGTATCCCAGCTGTTGCTCACACTGAACTCCTGTCTTTCATTTGTCAGAGGCAAGCAACACGGATGATGGTAAGAGGCCATCGGGTTGGGCATGTCTACAGGCGGGTCATGTTTGTGGGTGCAGTCATAGCGCTGGGTGACCGAGGAGCATGTATACCACACATCTGTATGCATTGGTCGTTCCGTGTGTCACTACGATCTGCAGGGGGACCTGCCACGCAGTGATTCCAAGTGGTTTCAGAACATTTCCTAATTTTTTTAATAAAAGCCCTCCATGACATCACTAAAGCTGGATTCACTCATGGTCTATCCCCATTACAAATCCTCAGCCTGTCCTGGACGAGCTGTCCGAGCTCTGGGTTTGTCAGGTGTGACTCCTGGACAAATAAATGAAAAATCTAACACATCTTTATGTAACTTATTGCTCAGCCAGATATTTCCCTGTACTAATGCTGCACATGTATACATACATGTGTGTCTTGCTGTGTTCATTTGAGTAGATAGCAATACAGGTTCTATGTGTGAATACATATATATGTATGTATTTGTGTTTTTATTTGTGTTCCCTCTAGTCACAGGTCTGCAAGTGAAATACACACTGTTTCAGTGAGAGTGTCTCATCTTCTCCTATTTGATTTAAACAGACATACCATGGAGGAGAACTGCAGTGACGTGTGTGTCTGAGTGTCCCATCACCATTACTGTTCATGATAGAACATCACAGTGTGAACATAGTGACTAACTGAACTCTTCACTCTTTCTCTCACTGCCACACAGAGCTACCAGCTGATGGTAAGACACCTTCCTCTGCATTAAAATATGAGTACTGTGTGTATAAGAGAATCATGAAGATCTACAAACAGCTGGATGCTGACCTGTGTGCATCACCACTCATCCTCAGTGCCGGTCCCAGGGGCAGAGCCAGAAATGACCCAGCTCTCTGGCCTGTTTGTGGAGAAACCTCAGAGTACTGTGGCCATCAAAGGTGAGGAAAACATTCTTCACTGGAAGTGCTCACATAATCTATCAGAGATGGTGGGGCAAGAAAAACTTTCTTTAATTGAAGATGTTCCTCAGTGCTTGGGAGGTTGTTGGTGGCTAATTCTCACTGTAGCTTTTTGCTGACAGGGAAGGACATTACATTTGTGGCCAAGGTTGATGCCTCCAACCTGCTGAGGAAACCAGGACTTAAGTGGCTGAAGGGAAAGTGGCTGGACCTAGGCAGCAAAGCAGGGAAGCGCCTGCAGTTCAAGGAGAGCTATGACAGGAACACCAAGGTGTGTGTCACTATCTCTGTGCATACATGGTGCCATTTTGGACATTCCTTGTGTGGTCTGAGCATGGAAGTGGTTTAAATCTAGCTTGCTGTGACACAGACCGTTTTGATCCCTGCAGATCTACACATACGAGATGAAGATTGTCAAAGTTGTGGATGGAGATGCAGGAGGTTATAGGTGTGAGGTCACCGCCAAAGACAAGTGTGACAGCTGCACATTTGATGTCACTGTAGAGGGTAGGTAAAAGGAATCTGGCACTCGGCACCTAGTTTTTCTGCCATTTTAATTCTAATATTCATCAATCTCTTTTAGCTGCACAAGAAGAGCAACAGGCAAATATTCTGGAAGCCTTCAAACGATCGTGAGTGTCGCTGTGTGTTCAGCTTACACAGGTATGTTGTACACTGCAATGATCACAGCCAGATGAACTGCTAAACAACACTCCCTCTTCTTCTGCATGTTCCAGGGGGGGGGCTGGAGAAGATGAGGGGGAACTGGACTTCAGTGGTTTACTTAAGAAAAGGTCTGAGAGTTTCACTTCTTTGACATAAAAATGAGGTCCTGTCCTGTCTAGGCAGCACCACCCAACCTACTGACATGTCTACACTGATACATGGTTTTGCCACATTTGCTAGTGTCTTTGTTTCTACCATTCAACAGCATCTAGCGACATTCTCCTTGCTGTGTCCCACTAAGGGAGAAGAAGCAGGAGGAACCCAAGGAGGAGGTGGATGTGTGGAACATCCTGAAGAATGCCAAACCCTGCGACTATGAGAAGATTGCCTTCAAGTATGGCATTACGGACTTGCGTGGGATGCTCAAGCGTCTCAAGAAGATGAAGGTGGAGCCGAAGAAATGTGACGGTAAGGGAATGGTGGCTCATTGGGGTCAAATGTTCTTTTAGTAAGGGAACTGTTACAAAATTAGGCAGCAGAGAGCCAGATCTACAGAGGGAAGAAAGAGGTCATGCAGCAAATACAAAATCCATTTTAACCAAAATGGTGACAGGCTTGAGACTGTGATAGGAAGAGGGTCACTAGTCTGGTACCATCTAATGTTCTGTCATGAACAGCTTTCCTAAAGAAGCTGGAATCAGCCTACACTGTGGACAAGGGCAAGAGAATCCAACTCACTGTAGAGGTGGCAGATCCTGATGCCCAGATCAAGTGGCTGAAGAATGGAACTGAAATCAAGCCCTCTGCCAAGTATGATCTAAGCTGGGTGCTCCGAGTGGGAAGGGTGGGGGGCTCAGTGCAGGAATGAGGGGAGTCCTTTGTAGAAAAGTGTTCTAACAAGGGAGAAGCAGCTGTTACCAAAGAGCCTCTCCGGTTTTGAGCATTGTTAATGTAGGGGCTCTTGTCTAACAGTGATGCTGCTCTGGTCTCGTGTGTCTGCCAGGTATATATTTGAGAGTGTGGGGAAAAAGAGGAAGCTCACTATCAACAAGTGTACGCTAGCAGATGACGCGGCCTATGAGTGTGTGATTGGGGAGGACAAGACCTTCACAGAAGTATTTGTCAAAGGTGAATGTTCACGCATTTTGGAAATTTCAGGTCTCTGGCATGAGATGGCCATGCGAATTACATCATTGTGCTGCTTTGGTCTTCTTCCCCTCACTCTTCCTCATTCTCTAACCTACAGAGCCACCTGTCACCATCACCAAGCTGCTGGACGACCTCCATGTAGTTGTTGGAGACAAGGTTGAGTTTGAGGTTGAGGTGTCTGAGGAGGGGGCCAATGTCAAGTGGTGAGGCAAACATTCACACCCTCACAGACCACCTTCACTTTTTGTGTGTTCTGCTCATCACCAACTGCTTTCTTTCTGATGACCTCCCTGTTTAGGATGAAAGATGGTGTGGAGCTGGCAAGAGACGGGAAATACCGCTTTAAGAAGGATGGGAAGAAGCACTGGCTGATCATCAGTGAAGCAAGCAAGGAGGACATTGGAATGTACCAAGTCTTCACCAACGGGGGGCAGTCAAAGGCTGAACTTGAAGTTGAAGGTAATGGAATTTAGCTCCTCCCTGCACATCTGAGAGTCACTCTCTTCCATTCTTCTTCAATGCCATTTCAGCTACATTACAGATATGAAAGCAAAGTCTGCAGGATTGAAAAAAAAACCTTTGATTTTTTTTCCTGTGTCAAAGATAAGGAGTTGGAAGTCTTGCAGAACATTGCAGACCTGACAGTCCGGGCAGCTGAGCAGGCTGTCTTCAAGTGTGAGGTGTCTGATGACAAGGTTACTGGGAAGTGGTACAAAGATGGCGTGGAGGTAAAGGCCAGCAAGCGGATCAAGATAGTCCATGTCGGCAGGTGATCAAACCGGGGGTGCTTGTCAGGTTCACATCAACATTCATGAACATGAGGAGTTAAATTAAATGCAGAGAAGCATGTGAATTGTGTATTGTTCTCTGACAACCTGGCCTACTGGTCCAGGATCCACAAGCTAACCATAGATGACGTGAAGCCTGAGGATGCTGGAGATTACACCTTTGTGCCGGACGGATATGCGATCTCCCTATCTGCCAAACTCAACTTCTTGGGTGAGTGAGAGTTGGGTGGGCTGTTATGAGGAGTTTGACAAATCCTGTACTGTGCTTTCACCAGCAACTGATAGATGCAGCTGTGTGTAACTCAAGTGTCACTTGGTCGTCGTAGAGGATGCTACCTGTTGTCAATCTGTTTTCAACATCTACAGCATGATCTCATTCAGACGTATTTCTGTGTTTCAGAAATCAAGATTGACTATGTCCCTCGTCAAGGTAGGATTGTTCCAGGAAAAATGGTGCCACTCTGATGTAGGTTTCCTTCCATCTGAATGCTCAATCTCTGTGCTTGCCCAGATCCACCCAAGATTCACCTGGATACCACGGGAAACATAGTGAACAAGAACACCATCATCGTCGTCGCAGGCAACAAGCTGAAGCTGGACGTGGAAATTTCAGGAGAACCTGCTCCTACTGTGTGCTGGATGAAAGGAAACAATGTGAGGACACACCACAGCCCACCTTCTCTGGGTTGGGTAGCATGGGACAGGTTGTCTGAAATGTGCTGTGACATCATGCTGGAAATTGCATTACTTACACTGAGTACTGATCATCTGGACACAAATCTTTCATGAGTTTTGTTTGCATCACCAGACTGGTTCTGGCTGTACAGTGGTGACAAGCCCAGCTCCTTAAACACTGAACCTCTTTCTCAGGTGATCACAGAAACAGAGGGCAGGGTGAGGGTGGACAACAGGATGACCCTGAGCAGCTTTGTGATAGAGGGAGCTGAGCGGGATGATGAGGGGAAATACACAATCACAGTGACAAACCCGGTGGGGGAGGACAAAGCTGAGCTTTTCATCAGGATTGTAGGTCTGTACTCCATCACCTAGCCAGTGGTCTGTCTGTCATCATAGTGTCTCCTGCATTGGTGTGAATGTTGTTTTGGTATTAACTTTGCCTTTTTGGTCTCACCAGATGTGCCAGATCCCCCTGAGGGAGTCAAGTGCACAGGAGTTGGAGAGAAAACAGCCACCATCATCTGGGACCCACCCAAATTTGATGGAGGGTCACCAATTAAAGGTGCCTGCATGGCACTTCTTCTCTGGGATGATCAATCATGCACCGCATCAACACAACATCCATTAGGCATCTACATAAAATATCCACACTACACGCTGTGTCAGACTGTGATCCAAGCATGGAAACCTGAAATAAAGCCAAACAGGACATAACAAAGTAGCCTGACTGTGCAATGGTGACATGTGACTTAGAGAAGAATATAAATAGTGTGCAACTATTGAGAGGAAGGGGTGCATTTTCATATCACACTCACTCGAGGCGCCAAAACTCACCGACAAACGTCTGATCACACTGAAAAGCTGTCTGCCACTCTGTTTGTGAGTTTGCTTGTTTGTTTGTTTGTTTTTGCACCAAATGGATGGTGGCTGCCCTCGCTCCCTCTTAAGTGCTGCAGACTGTGTTTGTTTAATCAGATGGAGCTCAGACACATCACATCACACCTCTTACAGACAACAAACACCACATCAGTCTCCGCGCAAGCAGTTTGCTTGCTTACTCTGCTGTCACCCCAGCACCGCTCATCCAGGCAACTTTCTATTTATAATCAAACAACAAGGAGCACTTATCTGGAAGCACTCACCGAGGCATGCTGCTCAAAGCAGATTATTGTCACGGAGCTCTGATTAGCGCATAAAGGTGGGCTTGTACTGAGGCCCCACCCCTGGCCGATCCCCCACCGAGATAAGGCTGGCTGAACGTGAGTGATACACTTTTTTTCTCTGCAGGGTACCTCATGGAGAGGAAGAAGGTGGGTTCTTCTCGGTGGACGAAGCTGAACTTTGATATTTATGAGTCGACAACCTACGAGGCCAAGAAAATGACTGAAGGCGTGCTATACGAGATGCGGGTGTTTGCTGTCAACAGCATTGGTGTCTCCCAGCCGAGCTGCTGCTCCAAGCCCTTCATGCCAATCGGTGCGTGAGAATTGTGTGTATCCCTCTGATACCACAACCCATGTAGAGCAAGAGGTGTGGAACACAGTCATGTTTATGTCCCAGGAGGGGCTCCTACTGCTGAACAGACAGAGCACCTCATCTGTACTGCCTGCTTGTTGAGAAAACTACAGGCTAGAAAGTGTGTTGCTTCAACTGATCTCTCTGTACCCCTCCTTTCTGTTGCCAGCCCCCACCAGTGAGCCCACCCGCCTCACAGTGGATGATGTCACGGACAGTGCCTGCATCCTTAAGTGGCGCCCCCCAGAGAGGATTGGAGCGGGCGGCATTGACGGCTACATCATTGAGTACCGCAAGGAGGGAGGTGGGCACATGCAAGGAACAGAAAGGCCTCAATCCCCCTTTTCTGTCTAAACCTGTGTGGAAAGATCACTTCTTAAACCTAGATGTTCTTCTTTCATTCTGTCCCCTTTTCTGGTGGCTCCTCACCTCACAGAGACTGACTGGATCCAGGCAAACGCAGAGCCAGTGGAGAAGAACAACTACACAGTCCGGGGTCTGCCCACGGGCGAGAAGATGGAGTTCAGGGTCATGGCTGTGAACATTGCAGGCCGCAGCAAACCTGCTGTCATGGCTCAGTCAGTCACGATCCGGGAGATTGTCGGTAAGTGACGTTCACTCTCCCCAATATCTTCACCAAACTCTTCCCACTGTCTTTCTTGCCCATCTCCTAAAGATACACTTCCGTGTTGCAGAGCAGCCCCGGATTCGTCTCCCGCGTCAGCTTAGGACCAAGTATGTGAAGAGGGTTGGAGAAAAAATCAACCTGGTTATTACCTTCCAGGTCAGCATCAACACACTGCAGTACAATCCTTCCACATTTGAGAACTGTTCATGAACAATCCATGGACTAATTGATTGTCAATGTTTGTAAGCAGCATTCAGAAACTATTTTCATCAGCTTGTAAGTTGTTTGCTTGAAGTTTATCTTATGGTGCAAAAACCACACACACACACACACACACACACACACACATTCTCTCTTTCAACATCCCACAGGGAAAGCCACGCCCTGTGGTCAACTGGTTTAAGGACAGTGAGCCTCTGGACGCTAAGAAGGTGTCAGTGAGAACC
This sequence comes from Arapaima gigas, assembly GCA_900497675.1. Classification (NCBI taxonomy): domain Eukaryota; kingdom Metazoa; phylum Chordata; class Actinopteri; order Osteoglossiformes; family Osteoglossidae; genus Arapaima; species Arapaima gigas. Next base: position 155,336 of record UFQX01000222.1, read on the forward strand.
ACCGAGGTAGATACCATCCTGTTCATCCGCTCAGCTGAGAGGGACCACTCAGGGACATATACGCTGTCGGTGCAGATTGAGAACATGGAGGACAAGGCGTCCTTCGAGATCTGTGTGGTGGGTGGGTATCACAGTGACGACGTCCAGTATGTGTGTTTGTGTGTGTGTGCGTCACATTGTGAGTCACTGCCATGAGGCTGCCTGAGGCTCTATGGTGTGTGACTCAGACCGGGGACACCGTGTGTAAGGAGGCCAGCTGCTGTCCAGGCAAATAACTGTCACCTCTCCATCAGAGAAACCGGGGCCCCCACTGGCTGTGAGAGTTATTGATGTGTGGGGCTTCAACGCAGCTCTGGAATGGAAGCCCCCCAAGGACAATGGAAACAGCGACATCATAGGGTACACCATTCAGAAAGCAGACAAGAAGACTAAGGTGTGTGCAGATTGCGCTAAAGGCTAACAGCATGCTAACAACAGATTAATGACACACTAATAGCAGGGGAATGGCTTGCTGACCCCAACAAAGAGTTGGTCGTGTCATCTTGATGGACCTCTGTTCAGTTTTTGCTCTCACACACGTCACTCTGTAGCTCAACAGTCTCCGGGGACCTGATCACACAGGTGCAGAGCTCTGCATGGTGTAAAACATGTAAATCAAGCTTTTCATGTGCTATTCACCCAGCACCAGTGAACACTGAGAGCCTCTTTTTCACACACATGCATCTACAACTTGTTAGCCAACCGCTGCTGTCTACCACACACCTCCTGGGTTGGGTTGCTGTGTCACTCTGCTTGTTGTATTTGCTCATTCCTTACTGCCCCTCCTTCTGCAGGAATGGTTCACAGTGTACCAGCATAACCGACGGCCAAGCTGCACTGTGTCAGACCTGGTCATGGGGAACGAGTATATGTTCCGCATCTTCAGCGAGAACATCTGTGGGCTGAGTGAGGAGGCGGGGCTCAGCAAGAACACGGCAGTCATAGCCAAGACCGGTACGCTCTCCAACTTCCTTTCTTCTTGGCTGTGTGGCTGGGCCATGTTGACCGTCTGATGACCCCACTCCCTTCTTGCTCAGGTCTGATCCACAACTGCCCCCCATACAAGGAGATGGACATGAATATGTCACCCAAGTTCACACAGCCCCTTCAGGACAGGTCAGTCATTGCAGGCTACTCCACTGCCATCAGCTGCTCTGTGCGTGGCTACCCCAAGGTAAGACCCCTTATTTGTGTGTGTGTGTGTGTGTGTGTGTGTGTGTGTGTGTGTGTATGTGTGTTCCTGAGCTCCTCCATCCCTTTTCTCTGGCAGCCCAAGATCATCTGGATGAAGAATAAAATGATTATTGGTGAGAACCCCAAGTACCTGATGCAGAACAACCAGGGGGTGCTCACGCTGCACATCCGCAAGCCCAGCCTGTTTGATGGGGGGGACTATTCCTGTAAGGCCATCAATGACCTGGGCGAGGATGTGGTCCAGTGCAAGCTGGAGGTCAGAGGTACAAGTGCCACTAACGCTTGATGCATGGTGATCTTATGCCGCCTTGATGCAATTGTACCACATTTGGGAATCAGTGCCAGCGTGGTGCTCCAATGTGCCCCTTTTCTTCGCCTCCTCAGCCCTCCCCACAGAGAAGAAGTGAGCAGAAGAAGAGAAACTCCCAAAAGTCAAGTGGAAATTAGCTAAAATAAAAAGTAGCTGCAGTCCTGACCAGTGTCTCTGTGTTAACCTGTTCCTCTGGTCAGAAAGTTCCTGCCTGTCCCCCCTTTGTCCCCCTCTGTCTGCTTGCCCCCAGGTGGACACAGAAGGACACCAGCATGCTGCGGCCAGAGTAGCAGGAAGCACTGACACCCCTTTTCACCGCCATTACAATTACACCACAGTTACACTGGCTCCACACTACTGTTTAAAATGGTATTACAAAGTTGCCGCAGTACTGCTGCATACCAGCTACACCATCATACTGCAGCTATACTACCTTTGCACTACTGTACTACTATGGTGTTAATGTTACAGTTAACTTGTTGCCACACTAATGTTACACTACAATCACACAACTGTTACATTATAATGCTGCCGGGGGGGGGGGGACGCACTTTCCCTGTGTCCTCCAAGTCACTGAACTTTGTGTCTCATGTTTGCATCCATAAGGAAATGTCACAGTGAAATGCAGTGATGCATTCTGGGTATGTGTGCAAACAGCAACGGCTAAACGACACATCAGTGGAGCATGTGGAGTGTGTACAGTTTATGGAGCGTGTGGATTGTATGTTGCACAACCCCACTGGAACAGGACATAGCAGGTGCTGTGGGGTTCTGGGACTCACTGCTTCGTTTTGCAGCCTGTGTGCACTAAATACACATTGATGCACACCCACGTGTACAAAGTTTGATCAACACGGGCCTGAAACACAGAAAAGGTCCCAAACACCACAGTGACACCATGAAGTTGTTTGTGCAGGGCCAGATGTTCCCAGTGTTGCTGCAGTAGCTGCCTGTGGCCAGCAGGAACATAATGAGCCACCGAAGCAGGGAAGCCTGGAGCAGAACTGGAGCTCAGCACAAATTTACCACCTTTTCAAAACCAGCATTGCGTCTCTTCAGCACTGCCTGTATGACAGCTTAAATGCTGCAGGTCACTGTGTCATTGCTAACGCATCTGGAACCTCTTGAGAAGCATAGTGTCACCATGTCCCTACGTCCCACAACTTGTGCTGTTTTCAAAGACACACCTCTATCGTGTGATCAGGAGCCTGTAGGGGGCGAAAGTGAGCACATCTGGAGGTGCTGATGCCATGCTGGGCGTTTCATCAGCAATCCACTTGAAAGGGGTGGGGGGGGGGGCACGTAGTGCTGCTCAGCTCTCCAACTAATTGTACCTGGCGGGATGCCTTCCAGAACATTCTTCTTAGAACTTTCCAATCAAGGAGTAACTTTCCGATTATTGTCATGGCAACGCGGAGTCTGTTGGGCAGGTGAGGAACACTGAGGACAGTTGGGCGATGGGAAAAAAACCTCTGCCACTTTCGAACCCTGCCTCGTGGGGCCTCCACTCACCTAGATCATCTCCACGTCTCCTGCTCTTGTTCTGAGCAGCGCAGGTATGATTTACCATGGTTTGCACATGGCTGTGCAGTATTTACCTGTGGAGCTCACGCATTCCTCTCTGCTGTGTTCTGTGTGCTGTAACAATGACTAATTATAAATATCACACATATTAGCTGTAATAAATAAGGAGTGACCACGGCAATGAAGATATGTTCATACCACTAACTTGCCCCCTGGGGCTGCAGCATCAAACCCATAAATTGGTCCAGGTGGCTGCTGGGACCCTGAGGGGTGTGACCTACATGAGGAAGATACTGCACTGGGCCTCTGGGGGTCATATGGATGTTAGCTCCTGCCACAACCCATAGTGACACCTGGTCCAAGGTGGCACATTGCTATCTGCTGGCCTGACCTCCTCCCCTAGAACCCACATTAGGGAGTGGTGGTCTCACCATGTCCTCAAATCCAGGGCACTTTAATGACATGGAGGGAAGGTGGTGGAAGGCAGTGATGAGGAGCCCGTGCAGACAGACAGGCAGACAGACAGACAGATGAGCGTTGTATGCAGACAGGGACAGCCGCAGTCGCAGGATCAGGAAGTGCATCATTACTGTGATAATTGCACTGTTTCAGCGAGACAAAGTAGAGGCAGCAGGATCGGTGGCAGGGGGCTCTGTCTAATTACAGTGTCAACACTAAGGGGATGTGGACCACACACACACAGTGGGAGGGAGCAGGCTGCCAGGTGCCACCAGGAGGTGCTGTCTCAGGGGTGGTGAACAGGAGGGCGGGGCCAGAGTGATGAGGGACAACATTCCACATGGTCACCTGTGGACATTCTCTGTGAAGAGGACAGTGAGGGTGTCTACACACTGTGGGGGGAGACCGAGGTGGCTCCAGTTTCATTATCACACTGCATTCATATTAATATCACTGTACCTCACTGTGTCCCACTGTACCTCATTGTACCTTAATGTCTGCCAATGCATCACACTATACCTCATTGTGTCCCTGTGTCCCACACAGCACCTCACTGTGTCCCACTGTACCTCATCATACATGCATCATACATCATTAATGTCTCCCAATGCATCACACTGTATCTCGTTGTGGCATACTGTACTGCACTGTGTCCCACTGTACATCACTGTACCTTACTGTGTTTCCCTGGTGAAGTGAGTCTTCCAAGGTGAGACTGGTAAAACCATGGAATGCCAGGATAAACCTACAGCCTGTGTGTGTGTTGAAGGGAGAAAGGGGTGCACAGAGCTGAGTTTATACACACACACACACACACACACACACACACACACACACACACACACCACACACACACACACACACACACACCTGCACACACGCACACAGACACACACACCAGTGCAGCAGCAGGAGGAAGCAGCGCAGAGGAAACATGAATGCTGCAGTTTTCAAAGAGCGTTTGGCTCAGTTCAAGTCGTTGCTATGGTTTCGAGGTGTTTCCATGGAAACGCAAGCTGCCAATAAAATAAATGTAAATGGGATCTTTGCAGAGAGACAGAGACTAGGGACAGCATGGCCACACACACACACACACACACACACACACACACACACACGTACGCACGCACGCAAGCACGCACACTGCGGAAGAGGGGTGGGGGCGACATTTCGGGCTGACGGGAGTGTGCAAAACGCACTGAGTAAAGGGAGGAGAACGCTATTTTGGGCTCCCTGTTGTCATGGAGATGGCAGCATCGGTGCCGAGGAGCCAAGCGATAACTACCAAACACACGGGGCATGACTGAGGGAGCGCTGTTTATTCCTTTATCCATACCCCCCCCCGTCTCTATCTTGTGCACGCGCACACACACTGGCGCGGTCCCTGTGAAGGACAGAGGTGTTCCCACATTTCTCGGTCGCCGTGGCAACGCTGCAGCAAGAAAGAAAAGGCACTCAGCACACGGGGTTGGGGGAGCAGCAGCAAATAAGAACAGTGGTGTTAATGCTACCGCCCCTTCCCAGCATCCTGTATCATGCCTTATAATAATAATAATAATAATAATAATAATAATAATAATAATAATGTCCTCATCAACAGGAGACACACAGCACGGGCACATAAAGGAAGCCATGAGCCCCCAGCGTTGCTGCTCTATACCATGGTCAATACAGCCCACCACTTACGCCCCCCCCCTCCCCCAGATGCGGGTCGACCCTCCCCCACCCCAATGGGGCCCTTGGTTGGAGGTGCTGAATCCTGCTGAGTTGGCATGTCACAAGCAGTGCCTCTAATGGAGGAGCAGTACCATGGTAAAAATGGCCCACACAACCATGCTACCTAACAGGGGGCTGATGTTCTGATCATTACACCACGTTGTGTATATACAGAAGCATTTCAAACTAACACACACTTACTGTCTAGGCCTGACTACAGTCGCACCAGTGTGTTAGTCTACAATTACTCTGTGTTGGTGTGCGTGTGCGTTTTGCACATTTGATGTGTTGCAGTATTTCAATCAATAACTCATTGGTTGACGTCAATCCACCTTCTACCCCCAAGGAAAACAAACGTCCTTCTTTGGGGCAAACAGACAAAGACAAGGACAGAAGAGGGTCGATTTGACCCCCCAGGAGGTGAGTTCTGCTGCTGCATCCCATTAAGAACCCTGGGTTAAAACTCACCCAACTGGGATCATAATCAGGAAGTGTAAAGTGTGTGTTCTGTTACATTTAGGTGACTACACACTCACACATACACACCAGCAGAAAGCAGAATACTTAAAATAAACCAGACAGGAAGGGGAAATGAGCAGTATGCACAGTTATATTGTAAAAAAGTTCATTTTTTTAATTCCATAAATTGCTTAGTATGGCACATAAACAGAGATATGACAGTGAGAAAAAAGTTTGGCACTGATCCATAAAGACCACCCCCAACCTGCCACACCCCTTCTGATACATTACAGCACAGTACAGTGCGGTACATTTACCACCGTGAACCCACACTGATCCTCGTAACAGAGGACACAATCGCAGCAGAAATGAGTTGCAAGATGTTTTCAGAAGAACGTCTGAAACAAAGGAGCAGATGGAGCTCATATTTCATTTAACAGAAGGAAGAAGTGTGTGTGTGTGTGTGTGTGTGTGTTGGGCCTGAGGAAGGAATGAAGCAAGGAGACAATGAGGAGGGAGGAGAGTTACAACAAGGAGGACAGTGTAGGAACTGGCTCCTCACACAGAGAGACACAATTCACCCTGACCAACCAGAGTCCTCAACCACTGTCCTGAAATCAGATTGATGGTGAAGAGGAAACAAAAACATCATTCCTCTGCCATGTCCACCAGCTTTGGCAGTTTTACTTGCTTTCATGGTCCTGTGGCCCCAGTCCCCCAGCCAGCCCGTCTGCTGGCCCTGCGCACCACAGTGTTCACTCTGCAGGGAATGAATCTAACAGCAACTACAAAGATGATGATGATGTTGAAAATGATGGAAGGACAAGAGGAAAGAAAGGAGAGAAGCAGAAATGAGGGCAGTGCAGAGAGGAGGAGGGAACTGAAGAAGGACTGTAGTGATGAATGAATCATCTGGAAAAATGATGATTCAAAAAATCAGAGGAAAAAAGTGATCAAAATAAATCGATGTACTAATGCAGCTTCAAATAGATGGGTGTTTTTAGGTCCTCTGCTGTCCCCCTAGGGGTGTCACTCTCACCTCCTTTGTACTGGGGCAATGTCCCCCTGCTGTTCTCCTGGAGTCTCTACTGAAGTGCCAGTGGCCCTGTCCACATGTAGGCAGGTCTGTGGATCCCCAGCAATGACATGTCGGACAGGCGCCTCTCAAATTAGTGTGCTGCAGCAGTGGACAGTAAGTGTGTCCCCAGATGACTGGACTAGAGTGACACTCCGTTTGGACAGAGTTCAGAAGGGTCCAGCTCTCATAAAATATGAGTCCATGTCCCTTGTGTCTGTGAGCTCTCAGTAATCCAATCATCCCTGACTGTCGCCTGCAGTGGAAACCCAGCACCCCCTAAGCTCCACCCCCTTACTGTCCCACAATGCACCAAGGCTGCCAGTCAGAGGGATGAGCAGTGTCATGGCCAGGAGGAAGGTGGGCTTACAGTGCCCTCAAAGACACTCTGCCCACCAGGGGACCCAAACAGAGCCAGTCAGGGGTCAAAGGTCACAGTAAGGACCAAAAGTTTGTGGGATCTGTTCAAAGGATAGGGCGAATGATGAATGGGGCCTGGACAGAGTGGTGGCAAGGGACAACCAGAGTGACAACGTGACCTGGACACACACACATGCACAGGGGGCGGCATAAACATGGAGCTAGAACGTGATGAGGAGCTCTTCATCACCATGGTTTTTAGAGTAACAGAAAGGTGATGTGAAGAGCATGGCAGGGCTCACAGTGAACACACAAGGTCTTTTCCTGGGCACTTCCCTGTTACACACACTCACATACAGAGCCAGCTATTGGTCAAGGTGCTGTGCTGCAGAGTGCCGAGACTGTGGACAGCCCTCACACCACTTACAGAGGTGTTTGCAGTGAAGCACAGCACTTACAATTCTCCTCTGCAGAGGTTCCACAATGCGTTGCCATGGAAACATAGTCCCTCCTCTGCAGAGCCAAGCAGACGGAACCGGGCCAAGCGGAACCGGGACACACCCCGTGCCCATGCAGAAAAGGACCTGTTTCTGTCACCTCACAACGAAGAATGTGCACGCCTGTGTTTGCGTGTGTGTCCACACGACAATCCCCATGCGTGTGTGTCCCCGACCTCCTTGGGGAACTTCCTCCTCCCACGACTGCACGTTCCTCACGGTACAAACCACCGCATTGGCTAAGAATAACAATAACAATAGAACACTGAAGATATAACACACTTGGCTGAAAATGGACTTAGTTTAACAAAAAATAGTTATTATTGTCATACTCCTGTTTTCAAAAGAAATCTATAACTTTTTTCTATATTTCTCAATTATTTGTCCTTCATAATAAAAAAAACCTTTCGATGTCTCTTCCTCTCAGTGGTATTCTTACCTGGTGGAAAAATAGCCCAGGTGTGACTTTTTCAGTTGTCCCCTCATTCTGTTCGCAAAGATGTCCACTGTGACAATTCAACTGTAATCCACTGGTCACCTTGAGACAGCTGACCTTCAAACCCACAGCAGGCTGGGTCGAGGCCATGGGAGGTGTCTCACTGATCACAGGAGAGCTGGAGAGGGGGGTGGGGAGGGGACCCAGGCTGGTCGGGGGACAGGGGGGTCCAGTCGGCTTTTTGGGGATGAGGACATGGTAGCAATGGCTAGAGTCACTGTCTTCCTCAGCATCACACTTCATGACTTCATGGGCTGCAAATTCTTCCATTAAAACAGATGTAATTTGTGACGAATGTCACTGCATCATTTATACTCCTGTTTTTAAACATCATAATAGTAAAAATAAAACAATAACCCATAACAATGATAATCATAGTCACACTCACATTATAGTGCACAGAATGAGGTTGGGACCATAAATCATAGACAGTGGCAAAGTTCACCAGATTCATCATGGAACCGAGCATATGAGTGAGATGGACATGTTAGTGCACGCTGGACCACTGGTTGCCATAGTGACTGCTACAGGAGCAACAGGATCACTACTGACTCCTTCCCCCCACTGGGCAATTTCTACAGTATGCTCTATATCAGTAGATTATTCATTCAGCTGTCACTGGCAAGGCCCCCTCCCCAATAAAACCCCCCTGTCTGTTGGGCTCAAACACCTGGGGGATAGTCTCAAAAAAGTCGGTTAAAATGACAAAAATCAAAACAAGAACAAATGTTCAACATTTAGTCTTGTAATCTGTCCCCCCTTCCTGTGTCTCCAAAACAAACAAAGAGAAACATATGAGTGACAAAGTTTCCATCATAATAACATTAATCATAGTAATAATAATAGCTGGAACGATAGCAGCTCGTATTCTCTTTAAAGTCTGTGGCTTTGAGTCATTTTGTAAAGATTCTTCATAATTTATTTTCTTCAAATGAAAATATATACTGTATGTATTTCCAGTTTGTCACATTTCCAGCAGTGTGTCCTTCCTGTCCACCTGGCTATCTGTGAGAAGGGGTCTCTGCGCCACACAAGACGCACTTGGCTAATGGAGGATGTCTAAGTCCTCAGCGATTTGCAGAAACACGTGTCTTGGACTGCCGTTAGTACACCACATTGTCCAGACTGTGTGTGTGTGTGTGTGTGTGTGTGTGTGTGTGTGTGTGCCCGCTTGCATGTGCATGTGTCTGTGTTGACGCTCTCGCTGAGCTTGCTTGGCACAATTCGGGGGTCTGTCTCTTGCAGTGGGCAGCCTCCTCCCTGCCTCACTTTGTTTATATGGCACTGGGTGGACCCCAAAAGCCCAGCCATTAGCTGCCTCCCTCACGCCACATCTCAGATCTGTGTCTCCTGGACGTTCTCCTTGGAGCCACTTTTGAAGAGCAGTGGCTCTATCTGGGGCTTTGGGCTCTTTCCCATGAGGCCCTTGAGGGAGCCATGCAGACCCAGTGGGGGCAGGGGCAGAGGGGTGGGTACTGAAAGGGGGCTGTTTCCAGAAGGGGCCTGCAGGCTTGACGAGGTTATGGGGACCTGGGTGCAGGAGATGGGAGGAGGGGAGGGGTTGTTATTGTTGTTGAGACTGCCCCCTCCCACTGAGCCAGCGCCAAGGCCTATGCTTATCATGTTGTTGTTAAAGTGGTGTGGCTTGTAATACTGATTTAGGTGGTCAGCTCTTGCGAGGTTCGGCAAGTTGACGATCTCAGGGTGGTGCAGTCGTAGACTCTGGCCACTGCTTGAAACTCCTCCACCTCCTGACTGGACTGTGGCTCCCCCTGAGATCCCACTGCCCCGTCCACCGCTGCTGCTGGCACCAATCTCATCTTCTACGTTGATGATCTCGATGGCTCTGGCTGGACCATGATGCTTGTGCAGCTGATGCTGCTTGCGGAGCTTGTAGAAGACCACTAGCATGACAGCCGCCATGAACGTGATGGCCACAAAGCAGCCGATAATTATTTTGGTAGTTTTCATCACATCATCAAGGCCTGATATGTTTGCGATGTCTGTTATGGGCACTGTGAAGGCCTTCTCCATAGACTTAGTGGCTCGAGGAGAAGAGGAGGACCAGGACGCAGAGATAGAAGATGATGTCGTTGCCAAGGTGGTACCAGCACCCCAGATATCCCCTGAAGCTGTTGAGCCTGGAATCCTGATGATGGTTGCATTGATTTCCTGCCGTGCTGAGTTCTCCTCTCCGTTTGTTTCGAGAGTTTCCACAGTGACGGTGGTGAAGTAGGTGTAGTTGATGCTGACATCAGCAGCTGTAACGTTGAGCACAGCGGTGGCTGTGGTGTTGCCTGCAGCATTGGTCACCATGCAGGTGTACTGGCCTGTGTCCCGAAGAGTGACATTGGTGAAATTCAGTGTGCCATCATGCAGGACTGAAATGCGGACCCTGTAGGAGCCGTGGGTCATGAGGGTGCCATTAGGGGTGATCCAGTTGACTGAAGTCATGGAGGTTCCTGTCCGACATTTCAGTTCGGCCGCCATTCCCTCGGTGACATTCAGGTCAGTGGGGGGCTCCACAATCACCGGAGCATAGCAGGTGAAGTGGCTCTGGTCCAGCTCTCCAATGTACTTGCCCTTCAGTCCAGGTGGCGCGTGGCATCGGGCACAGCATGTTGTGTTGCTTGGCACTGTTTCCTTGAGCCACCAGCTGAGCCAGAGCACATCGCAGTTGCACACCCATGGGTTATGGTTCAAATGTGCTCGCTCCAGCTGGTGAAGCGGGGTGAAGAGATCATGGGGCAGTGAGTGTAGGGAGTTGTGGGATAGGTTCAGCTCCTCTAGGTTCTTGAGGTCATCAAAGGCATTGCGTTCAATGACAGACACCTGGGAGTGCATGAGCCAGAGCTTGCGCAGTGAAACAAGGCCCTGGAAGGAACCAGGCCGAATAATCTCCAGCCGGTTTCCAGACAGCTCGAGCTCCTCCAGCCGGACCAGCGGTGTGAGGTTGGGGATGTCCTTGAGGCCACACATGCCCAGGTTCAGGTAGCGCAGGTTCACCAGGCCAACAAAGGCGGCATCAGAAATGTAGTCCAGCTTCTTGAGCTCACCAAGATCCAGTCGCCGCAGGGAGGGCACACGGTGGAAGGCGTAGCCAGGCAGAGTCTCAATGGGGTTGTTACGCAGCCACAGCTCTCGCAGCTTGCTGAGGTACTCGAAGGCCTGTGATGGCACCAGCGTGAGCCGGTTGTCAAACAGTTCCAATGTGTTGAGGTTGGGCAGCCCATTGAAGGCCCCTACCTCGATCTGACGGATCTGGTTCTTAGAGAGCTGCAGGATCTCAAGGTGCGTCAGGTGTTTGAAGGTGTCTGACTTGATCACCTGGTAGATAAAGGAGAAACGAAAAGAACGATGTCACAGAGATCAAAGGTCAATGACAAATTCAGGATCTATCACACAAACTGAGGTTCAAACAAAAATGGAAGGTTTAGCACTCCTGGTTTCTGCTTCAGGGATGTTTCACCATCATTAACGTTAAGTACAAACACAGTAAACAGCATGCAGTCCAGAGACTAAATCACCTGTATGGAGTTTTCCTGCAGGTTGAGGTATCGCGTGTTGACAGAGATGCTGTCAGGCACCTCTTCCAAGTTCCGTCGGGTGCAAATGACACGACTTGCCTGATTGGAACAGCTACAGGGGGCAGGGCAAGTAGAGGCAGCCCCTACAAATCCTGGCCCAGGGAAGAGGAGCTGCAAGAGCAGCTGGCCCAATAGGAGGAGGAGGGGGGGTGGGCTGGGGAGGCCGGTCACCGTGGCGATGTGCATGGCAACTGGGTCATGACCCTCCCTGTTTCCAGTGGACAGGTTGATTCCAGGTAGGGAAGTTTCTTCACAACTTCTTGTTCGTCTTCAAAAGTTTTTAGCCGTCAGCAAACATGATGAGTTCTTCTTCCGAAAGGTTTCATTTGAAATGCTGATGATTTTTCTTGTCAGTTTGCTCTGTTGTTCCTACTGGAGGTTTGAGAACATTCGTCCATTTACTAGTCTTGCTTTTTCTCCCCTCTACGAGGGTTTGGCAGCTGCAGAGACGTCACTGTAAAACCAGAGAGAGATGGTGAGTTTGCAACAGTTCATGCTTAAAGCTCTGGAAGCTCTGCCACATGCAGCTCTTGGCTCTCCTCCCCCTCTGAGGTCCCATCAAAAACAGCAAATACAAATGTCGCGATCAGCAGCTTTGCGCCAAACTAACAAGATCCTTGCAGTTTGAGCTGTGGCTCTTACAGCAGCTGAGTGCCATGATAGATGAAATTTGTAAGGCCTTTAAATCGGTGAGAGCAGCACTTAAACATATGTGGGGTGGTGCTGATCATGCGTGCAGAGTGAGGAAGAAGAACAACCCTTAACAGGACAAGCAGATTTGGTGCAGCTCACAGCTCGGGGTGTAGAAGTCTGGCTCATGCCAAAGTGTTGTCTCCTGGTGTAAGACACGCTTTCCGCAGCAGACACTGTCAATCCGGCTCGTGGATGGACGCTTGCGCACAGTGCTATTAACACCCAGGGCCCTGGCAGAACCGAGCGCTAACAGCACATGAGCCATGAGCTGCAAGGCAACGCGTCAGTCGGTGGACATCAGGTGCTGCTTGGCACATGTCCCGCGCCACATGGATCTTCACATTTGGATACACGTTAGCAAAAACAGCTATGGGCAAAGGGACCAGCAACATTATGTCTTTTTTTCAAATGGCAACAACAGCAACACTGGGTCACAGCAACATAGAAACTATAGCAAAAAGCTGGAACAATAACAGGCAAAAAAATTCATTTTCTAAGTCATCTATATAAAGTGGAAGCATTAAAAATAAGTGACAGGGGTTAAATGCTATTTAACTGTTAAAACTAAAAGAAATAACATTGACACAAGTCTTTAATGGACTTCAGTACAATATTCAACAAACTGATTTTTTTCTGTTTTGGTTTAATATTAAAACATATTGAAGTCCCTTCCCCTACTTTCACTGACAACAAAAGTGATCTTTTTAAAGCTCAGTTATACTGTGCAGCAATAGTAACCTCAGTTTTACAGTCTGTGGTACTATTTTGAATAACCTAACCCAGTGTAGTAGAAAACAGAAAAGAATGGAAAAAGATAGTAAGGGGGGCGAGAAAGAAAGAGAAGTGCAGAGAAAGAGAAAGAAAGTGGTAGAAATGAGGACCCAAACAGTAAGAATATAAACAAACCTTTAAACAACAGCCCCATTCCTTTGAAGAGCCAGTCATCCACTAACTATATTTATGGTTGACAGGTAGTGATGAAAACTAACTAGTAACTCCTAACCAGAACCCACCAAAGGTGAATTATAAAGAGTAAAAGCCACTGAATAACCATGGGACCTAATGAAAGACAGTAAAAGATAGGAACACAGAGTGAGAGAAATTAAGATCTACAGCAAGAAACAGAATGAAACAGAGAAAGACGATATGAAACAGCATATAAAGAAACCATATAAGCACCAAACCAGAGTTTAGCTCTTCCAGAGCATGTATGATCCACTGTTAGTCCCAGTCCTAAAGCAAACAAAACGCCACACAGTCCAACAGTGAGATCCACACCTGCTGCTCTGACAGATTCTGACACCTTCACAAGCTAAGAGGTGATAGAGAGTCGGATCACAGCCCACAGAGCCTGTGTTCTTGCTTTTCCATAAGGCCTATAAAGAGGAACGGTTCATACAGCTGATGCTCCTAACGGGCCTAGCCAACATGGAACCTTCTGGAAAGCTTGTGTGTAAATGTACCACATGTGGCTGGGGCACGGGACCACACATCAATACTGGATGCTATGACAACAGGGGAAGCTTGTTTTCAGGTCAGACTAACTTGCGATAAGGACAGGAAGCAGCACCGACCCCATCAGTAAGAGCGGCTGCAATGATGACTGTGACGGGTGACTGGACACTGCAGCCGTCTTGGCGAGAGGGAGCGCGATGACCGGACTGTCTGGCGGGTGGCCGCAGAGACCAGGAGGAACAGTCAGGATTAAGAGAGGAACGCTGCAGAGAGAGGGGAGTGGACACCCAGCACATTGGCATTAATATTAATAATCACTCTCAGGGAGGGAGAAAAGAGACTCAGTCAAAAGGGATGAATAAAATCTGAGTGACGGAGGGAGGGGGGAGGCACTGCTGGTCAATAATGCTGTAGTGCAAGAGCAGGACACCGCAGCAGGTGATGCACACTCCCAGCACACCCCTCTAGAGAGGTCCTCACCAGACACACTAACCTCATTAACTGGCCGCCCGAGTCGCAGCCCCTGTCAGCGTGGCACACAGGAAGCCCCTGTGCCTGATGGGCCCCGCCCACTTTCCACATCCCGCTCACCACCCCAGCCTCTCCTGCCGAGCTCGGCACAGCCCCATCCCCCATAGGACACCTGCAACACGACAGCCATCGGCAAACACCATGGAGTCGGAGTGAAAATGAGCGTCCTTTTGGTCCAAGTTGTCCAGACCAGGGACACAGGTTGGACCACAACTGTCTGATCTGCAGGTGGCATCTTGCACCTCCCCACCTCCCCACCTTCCTCTTCCTTGTGCTCAGGGCTGGGGGACCCTGGATAGGACTACAAACTTCAAGATATTATGACAGGATTGTCTTGCAGAGAATGCAGGGGCAACACGAGTCTCACAGCTGGGGTCTGAGAGATTTGGAACTGAGCAAAGAAAAGGGAAGAGTAGCACCATAGCTGAGTGGGAGGAGCAAGACAGGACAGGGGACAATTGAGGACTGTCTGAGTGACACACTCTGCAGGCACAGCGAGCAATGTGTGCCCACACACACACACACACACACACACACACACACACACACACAAACACATGCATGCATACCTCAGCCGTGTGGCCCTCGCTGTGTGTTTACCAGGGCTGTAGCTCATGGACCTCTGGATGGGGACGCTCTCATTGACTCTGCTGAAGTGTGTGTCCCTCCTGTCCCCCCTGTGTGTCTTGCTGCACATGGAGCCTCCACCTCTCTCCCATCTCAATTCAGACCTTTGCAGAGAAGGTTACCATGGTTACCTTTTCACCAAGCGCCTGGTTGCTCTCTGTCTCCCTCCCGCTCCCTACAGCTGTATCCTTCCCGCCCTCCCATCCCCCCCACTCTCCCCTTCCTCTCATTAACACACACACACACACACACACACACACACACATACACACACACCGTCTGACAGGGGCACAGTTGGACCAACAAACAGCATCAGGACTATGGAGGGAGAACAAGAGGGACAGATCACTGGGCAGGAAGACTGATGCATCAGTAGCAGAGTAGATCACGACCCCCCACAGTGAGGGTGACACGCAGACAGGTAAGCAGCTGAACAGATGGACACAGGGTGGCGCTAGTCTTTCTGGTGCATTTACACAAATTAATCCTGCACCCTAAACTACTAGCTCTGCATTAATAAGATACACATATACAGTGTATTACCAAAAATGATCTGTGTTTTAAACATGGTTACATGAGGCTCCAAACTGCTACGACTCTGACCAGGATACAGCCTTGAATTTTGGATGGATATAGATACCTACAGGCCATGAAGAAGCGAAAATTAAAATTTGACGCGCAATTCACACACGTGAATTGATTAAATGTAAAATTGCACATACGTTATGTTTTGTGTAAAAATTTAGGACAACACATTTGTGCATATTATACACAGGAGGCACACAACACACAACTGAATTCAGACTGAGGCCCAACTTATTTTCAAGACAGAAGTTTGTTAAGGGAACAAACAGACGTACAATCTTTCCCACCAGATAAAGCTCATGTGATGCCAAATCTAATCCCCAGAAGCGACACCACATTTATGATAAAATACCACCAAAAACTACACTCTTGTTTCACTAGCTAAAATTAGCTATCATAACACAACATAAGCAGGCAGTTTCCCTTTAATAATACTGCAGTTTATTAATACTGTAATACTGTGTGTCTGTCTACTTGTGTTTGTTCAGATCTTACATTCGGTAACTATTACTGTATTGCACACTTCACAAAGCAGCAGCTTCCTCCCACAGTCCAAAGACATGTGTTTCAGGTACACTGGTAACTTAAAAAGCCTTGTGTGTGCGTTAAACTGTGGGACTTTACTACAGTCTAATCTTGGATAATGTTATCAAATAAACACTAGTTAATAATCACCGTAAGCAGCTTTACAAAAAAGCCCTAATTTAATATATGTATATGTTAACATCTGGTGTCACTCTCAGCAGGTTGGGAGGTTAGTGAAATTCTAGTTTGGTGTTTGAAAATGTGAACAATTAGAAGTCCAAATAGGGTCAAATTCTTGCAAGTCAAACAGCTGCATCTCGGGGTACTGATTTATTCTGTTTACTGCAAGAACCAGCAGTTTGGTCCACAGACAATTTTACCAGCAAATGCGACTTCTCAAAACCGGTTTACATCACTTATCAAGCAGCAAGGGCTCAGTCTTGTGATAAAACATTTTCTTTACTATCAAGCAAAATTTTTGGTTAATTCTGCTTCATTATAGAAGCAGCACAGACAGACAGAGCGTGGCATTAGCGGCGCCCCCTCTAGGCTGCTGTCTCTCCCCCTGCGTTCCACAGGTCTCTCATGTTTCTCTCATCTCTGCGAAATGGAAGCGGGTTCGCGCAGACCCTGTTGCCATAGTGACAGGTTTACTCACCATCTTGCGTGCGCCTGGGTCCTCGCTGGGGGCCCTCGATGTTGGCCTGCTCCATCACCGGACGCTGGGGGTCAGGGCCCTTGGTGGATGGCGGCTTGTGGCACGTGGAGCAGGAGCTGTTGGGGGAGGCACCATAGTCAACAAGAGACAGAACCGGCAGCCTGGCACTCAAACCTGGACGCACAGGATCCAGTGGTGGTGACTTGGCTGTGGGGCGATGCTGGAGGAAGGAGGGGGCATGGTCGCTAGGAAACTGCAAACTCCCTTTGACCCCCAAGTTCTACAAAACACACCCCCAGGACAACGTTGCCATACGAGCAAGGCATTCACCAGAGCTGTGGGACATCAGATAAATATCAGCATTCTGAGCCCCGCCCTTGAACCCACATCCCTCCTCGTTAAGAGCACCAGCCTCCTGAGCTTCACCAGGTGTCCCCTACCTCCCCCGAATATTTCCATGTGTTCCGGGT
Organism: Arapaima gigas; assembly: GCA_900497675.1. Lineage (NCBI taxonomy): Eukaryota > Metazoa > Chordata > Actinopteri > Osteoglossiformes > Osteoglossidae > Arapaima > Arapaima gigas. The sequence continues at coordinate 172,596 of UFQX01000222.1, forward strand.
GTCTGTTCAATGTCCAATGTCCAGTATGCAACCATACAATCGATGCAACAATCTATCACCGAACCAATGGTACTAAACCAAACGAGCACAAAGTACCTGATTAAAGCTCTGAACCTCTTCACTGCTGATACAATACACACACACTCCACCCGAAGTTTTACACACATCAGGAATGAGAAAAGTGCTGGTTCATTTACTTACAGAATAAATCACCGAACATGAGATCAGTAGGAATGGCACTTATGACCCCCTACAGTTATGTGTCCGGACCGCGGTGTGATGAGGACATCTCACTATGCCATCTTACTGTCCACAGTCCCAGCTCCTGGGCTGGAGTACAGCGGACATACATGTTGCTGTGGAGACCATTTCTCCAGATCTTCTCCTTCTGAGCTCCAGAGTCAACAGCTCTTATCTCAGTTCCTGTGCTGTGAGTAACGTCCACTTCAAGCTGTGCTGTCCAGCCACTGTGGCCTGGATTCAGTTGGATACTTAGGTGTCTCTTTCTGGTCTGTCTTTGGTTTCGTCTCCTTCTCCTCCATGGACTGGAACAAGCAGCACATCTTCCCCATCTTGATCAAATCGGATTGCACCATTGACCAACGCTGGTCCAACACGTCCCTCCAACACCGACCCCTTCCACCCAATCCTGTATTCCCCAAATCCATCCTCTCAAACCCAACTGTTACTCCACCTCTACGTACTGGACAAACCAAGGATATTGTTTGCACATGGGCTGTGGACAGGCAGTATGTGCACCCAGAGGACACGTCCATGTCTTCATTCAGTGTTCTGCTGTCCAGCCGTGTGCGAAGGTCCAGGTGCTGTGATGGGAGGCCTGCCTGGACAGCTGGGCTCTGGAAACGTATGCCCCCAATTTGCATATCATTTGCATAGTATTATCATTATTTCCTGTGAGCAAACAGAGGTGTTTCTGCAGGATGTAGAGTTGCTGTGTTCAAATGAACACATGCATTTAGCTGCTGTTGATGGTCAATCTGGTGGTGCCAGTGGGAGCCTGTGATGTTAAGCAAGGCCTCCGGAGGGCGCCGTTTCCCACAAGGCCGACAGGCAGAGGAGGGGAGAGGAGTGCAATTGTATGGTGTGCCTGAGGTTCGGGTCCAACACATGGTGGTTGGGTCCACCACTGTCGCCGTCTCACACACACACACAAACATGAACACACACACACACACACACACACACACACAGACCAAAGCCATAACAGCACCAGTCCATCACTGTAGCAACATGGTTACAGCCACTTGGATACATCTGACTGCATTTTCAACAGACAGATCTGCATCAACACGCACACAGAGTGTGTATGCACATCTGTCCATTTACCACATTAAAACTGCCCGGTTGATGCACAACCTAGCAATACAAATTCATTAGCTGACACCCACACACCTGTGCGCCACCGTACGTGCACTGACACACACGCATACCCACAAACAAACACACAGTGGCGTGCGCATACTCACACACACTGCCGCATTAATTCAACACAAAGTCCAGTGGGATGTACCACCTGAGATAATACTGGAGCCCTGAGCACTGGGGGGGTGGCAATTTTAACTGTTGGCCCCAATAATTTGCATATTTATATACATCTGTCAACACACACACTCACACATACATATGCATGCAGTTCTGTCTGAGGGATACTGATATAAATCTGTATTCAGATTCAAATTGTTTACAGGTCAGTGTCCACTGCAGTTACTCTCTTGGTGTATCTCTCTCTCTCTCTCTCTCTCTCTCTCTCACACACACACACACACACACACACACACACACACACACACACACACACACACACACAATGCCCATTTTCTTACCTCCGTTTGTCCTCTTCCTTCCACAGCAGCAGCAGCAGCAGCAGTGTTGAGTCGATGTCTTTTCTCAGCTGCCTTTCTCCTTCTCCTCTCTCTCCCTCTCTCTCTCACTCTCTCCCCTCCCTCCCTCCCTCCCTCTCTCCCTTGCTTGCTCACCCCCCCCAGACCGATGTTCAGAGCATCACACACTGTCTGTCTTTCTCTGTCCTTCCATTAATTGCTGAAGTGGTTCCTCTGGAGAAGACGCTATGTGCATCTGCTATCTGTTCAACAAACTCCACCATCCGTACAGATATGTATGTATTAATATGTACACATGGGTCTCAAAGGGGGGACATTGCAGCAGCAGGGCCACATGCAGAGCCAGAGAGGACACACAGCTGCTGGAGGGATAAGTCACAGTGTGGTCAGTGTGGTCAGTGTGGTCAGCGAGCTCCTTGAGGGACACAGTGATAATGAGGATCTCCTCCTTGGACATTCCTGATCCATCCTGAAGTCTACACATTGTGTGGAGGTGTGAAGTGGAGAAGAAGCCAGGAGTTCCCAGCAGCACCTCTCCACTTCCATCAACACCTACACACACTTACAAGCTCCAGTTCCTCCAGCAAAACACACCTCAAGCTTATGTCCAGCACCATGTACCTCATTGTCCCTCCTGTTACTCACTTTTCAGTATTCCTCACTACAGTGTCCCTCACTGTCCTGTATTCCTCATTACTCTCTCCCTTGCTGTCCTCTGCAAGAAGCTGGAGACATGGGGGAATGGAGATGAGATGCACCACAGTACAATGATGTCCATGTAAACATGGTAAACATGGACCCTCTAAGGTGCTGCAAAGTGGACAGGAGCGTGCGGTCCAGCCCCAGACTGTTTCCATGGCAATGGGAACGCGCCTACTGTATGCACAATCCCCCCACCGGTGAGGCTGTATTTTTACCCACTGCAACGCGTGCCATCCTGCCAATTAGGTGAACTGGAATAGGAGACATGGCGTCCGGGAAGAACCTATCAGATGGCAGCGGGGTGGGGGCTGGCTAAAGGAACTGTGGTTACGGAGAATTTGGACAGAAAGTTGAAACAAGACGATGGAGGAGCAGGACAAGCACTGGGACTCAAACAAGTGTCCCACAGCTTGGTTGGGTGACGACGATGAAGACAATGACTCCGCCCCACAGACCCACAGCGCCCTGTACAGTCCCCCCCCCACCACCAGTGCCTCCTGCAACTGACTGCCTCCCCACCATTAGATTTCCAGTCACACAGCGGTGCAGTGGATACCCCCCTCCCCCTCCTTCCCGGATCTCGCTCCCTCTGTGGGCTGCTCTGTCTCCACCTCCATCCTCTTGCCTCGCTCACTGCTCACACTGTGTGCGTGTGTGTCGGTACTGATGCACCGCAGTGAATTCAAACCCCTTGCCCACCCCCCACACACACACAATTAGCATGAGGACAGCAGCAGATAACAGGCTATGCTAATCACCCAGCCCTGCTGTCTCGTTTTCTCAAGCTTGTTGGGGGGGGGGGGGGGGGGAAAGGGACCGGGGGGCCCCCGGGGGGGGGG